>VOSG01000014.1:0-212840 GCA_009761265.1 Halicephalobus sp. NKZ332 | reverse complement strand
AAGCGTTCATCAAAATTTATCAAATGCTACACTATTATCCTCATCTTGGAAGTTATAAGCCATGTCTTGTAACAAATGATTTCAATAAAGAAGAAATACTTTAATTTATAGTAAATATACTCCAGTGTAGATAGTCTTTTTTACAAATCCTTGTTTCAATGAAGAAATGCCTAATCCTTGTTTAAATAATATTTTCCACATTTTTGGACACTTATCACCATAAATTGTATAAACTTCTTAAATAATGAAGTACCGTGGTATGTATCGTGGGTCGCACTGATTATGACAAGCCCGGTGTTTTAGACGTAATACAATTCTGTGAATACTACGTGTGAATATAAAATATTGTTAAAGGATTATTTATTCATTATGTAATTATCAAATCCCAGGTGTATAAAAGGACTATCGACTTATAATGTTTCAGAAAAAAGCATTTTACAAACATGGCTGTAAAAGGAATTGTTCTTGGTCAGCTTTTCTATATTGTCCCATCAATCGTACTGTACTTTGTCGAACTTTATGTGATGTTTTTCGGGAAAAATAAATCCAAATTCAAAAAATCGTCTTTCAACCAGATATTTTTCATCTACGCCGTAAACAATATAATTGCCGACACATTGTATTATTTCTTCTTCCGAATGAATTCCGTTTCTGTGTTTTCTAAGCTATTCGAAACCATATCATATTTTCACATTATTTTAACATTGTTTTGGCAGTTGCTTTTTCACACCTCATTGGCGACCGCTTTGTTAGATTTAATCCTATGCCTCAATCGGTTCACTGCAGTTCTGAAGCCTGTAAATTACAAATCTCTTTGGGATGGTAAAATCAAATGGGTTGTGGCCTTCATAATCATATTTCCGTACATGTGTTTTTGGACTTTTCCGTTTGAAGAGCCGGCAATGGCATATGATAACTCTACTGAAACATACTACATAAGTTATAAGAAAACACTATCCGTAGCATGGCCCTCTTCCACAAATATCCTCGGGACCTGCGTTACTGTAGCTTTCATTGGTTGTTTTATTTTCAATACTTATGTCGGATTCAAGTTATGTCAGAGAAGGAATTTCATACCAGATTCGAACTATCAACAAGAAAAGGTGTATTTTTTCTTCATGTTATGGGTCTTTGCAACTCAACTATTGAGCTGTTCCACTCAGGTGATTGTTTTAGAGACTTTTAGACATAAAATGAATATTTTAGTGGATATTGAGTTATGCCAATGAAGATATATTTAACTTCATAATAAAATACCAGTTCATAATTGCCGATTTGAGTGGTTTACTTCCTGCTTGGGCATTGCTGGTGACAAGCTCCACCTTAAGGAGAACTATCTATGATACCATTGTTACAAGTATCAAGAAAAATACTGTAGTGATGACTTCTATAGATGTAAGCCCTCCGATATTCCAAAACAGCTTCATGGAAGCTTAAGTGCATGAAGATGAACATCTAAGGTTAAGCTTATCAAAATTATAGTATTGTTGTTAAACTCACTATATAACAAGTATTCATATTATTGTCATATCTTTTATTGAGGATGTTATGTTAGCATCTACTTTGATTTTCTACTGTGTATCCTAAATTGCATGACAAATTTGTAAAACTGAAGATTTTTCTGTTTCCTCATTTCGATTCGAAGAATTATCAATATCATCAAAAATCTATAACCAGAGAACTCAGGAGTTAATTTGCCATGTTTGCCCATATATAGCCATAAGTGTCGTCTCCTATAGACATACCAAGGGACTATTGATAGCCAATCGAAATTCTCTTTATGTTAACTGCTTATGAAATAAACAAAGTATGGGGAAAATATACCAAAAATTCATTTTCTTCAATAATAGAAAATTCGAATTTCCTCCAGTATAATTACAATTTTAAAATAGAATACAGGTGGATAAATTTTTGGAAATGTAATTAATCTGGCAGTCGAAAGAGTTTCGAAGAATATGATGAATAGTTTATTTGTTCCTTTGGGTAGAATTTTTAGATTTTAAAGTTTAAGAAATTGTTTCGAAAGTAAATACTCAAGTGTTAGTCTCAATTCTCGAAAATTTATAGCAAATGATTTTTTATGTTCAATAAAATTCCAAAGTTTTTTTTTCATTTACGATTTATGCTGTTGGTAGTGAGGAAAACCAAATCTATTGGTGTCGACATCTAGTTGAATTTGTCTAAGTATTGACTTTCATAAACTATATTTAGTGTATCTTTCAGTTATTTTGCGATAATATTCAAAAAATTTTCTGTAAAATTTATCGAAAATATCGACCACCGTAAAATACAATTTATTTTCACTTCATCACCATTTTTCCAAGAAGCTTTTCTGTAAAGTTTACACTAGTTGAAGTATTTATTTTGAAATTCTTTCGTCAAATTTATGAGTTTGGCGACTCTATCATCAAGGTTTATTTTAATAGTTACTTTCTCGATTGAATTGACAATTACAAAGTCAGAGGACCCCAGAAGTTGCATAAGATCGAGCAGAAATTTATCGCAGGAAAATTTAGCTTAGAAATATTGATTACGCTGATATCACGAGTGCAGGACTAAAGACAGAAAAGACGTCATAGATGATTATTTCTCAATATGATCAATGTTCAAAACAGGTTGATCGTAAATAAAATTACGTAATGTAACGAATTACAAAATAAAGAGAAGTCAATATTTACGGAACGACGATAATGAAATCTTTTCAAGGAGGATTATCATCGAGACTAGTGAAAAAACCAAGTTCCAATTCCCACCATCAATCTATCTCGATAGATTTTCCTGTTGAAAATACTCAAGAAGTGATCCCTGAGTTTTTCGAGCAAGAAATAAAGAAAAATAACTTTTTGGAAATCAGAGAAGATAAGATCCAAGGTAAGATATCACTTGCGGACTTTGTTCGCCGCAAGCATTCCCGTCGAGACCCCAATTAACGGTCCGACTCGCACTACATTTTGATGACGGAATTTTTTCCTTTTTTCTGAATTATTTTTGACCAACTTGTTTCGTGGTATTTTTATTCCACAGTTTCCTATGTAACACTTTCTATTCCCTCTCTTAATTGCAAGTTATTTCAGTATGGCTCCGCGTCTCGAGGAGAAGATCGCTCAACCCAAACCGGTTCACCCAGATTCCGGCCTGCAACGCGGAATCCGGGCCATCTTTCTTGGTCCTCCAGGTTCAGGAAAAGGCACTCAGGTTTGTTTACGTGGATATCCGTCGAAATAGAGTTTTTTGATATATGGATTTCCAGGCAGAGAACTTTGCAACCAGATATTGCGCTTGCCATCTGTCCACAGGCGATCTGTTGCGTGCAGAAATTCGGTCCGGTACAGCCCTTGGAAAACGCATCGAAAGTACTATCAAGGAGGGGAAACTGGTATCTGACGACGCTGTCTGTGAGTTAATCAATGTCAACCTCGACAAGCCTGAGTGCAAGAAGGGATTCCTGCTGGATGGTTTCCCGAGAACCACTGTCCAAGCCGAAAAGGTTGATTCTCATATATTGCTTTTGTCGGACTTTCTGTTTTAGCTCGACGAACTCCTGGAGAAACGTGAAACTCCATTGGACACTGTCATCGAATTCGGCATCGCTGACAACCTGCTGGTTCGTCGTATTACTGGTCGTTTATTCCATATTCCGAGTGGTCGGTCTTATCACGAGGAGTTCAATCCCCCCAAGAAAGCGATGACCGACGATATCACCGGTGAACCCTTGACTCGCCGTTCTGACGACAACGTTAGCGTGTTGAAGGAACGTCTCGAGACGTATCATAAGCAAACCGCTCCACTCGTTGAGTATTACTCCAAGCGCGGTCTTCATACCCGTATCGATGCTGCTAAGCCGCTTGCCGACGTTACTCGCAAGATTGATGAAATCTTCACAAAATTCACTAAAAATAAGGATCGTGTTTCCCATATTTAGACTCGTCGCAGCCATAGGAGAAAGTTGATTTGTTGTATGATAAACAATATTTATTTGGTATTTCGTGACTTAATTGCGAAGAGTCTGCGTACTCTTACATATTTATCTTTGGTTAGTTGTTTTTATTTTTAGTTCTTTCCAGATTGTTACGATGACACAATCGGCTGAAGGAACCAACAGGGAGATCTTAACAACCCTCGATGGTGGTCTCCAGATTATTTTTGACAAGCGGGAACGGGTCAGTACCAACCAATACATGCAGCTCTATTCGTAAGTTTTATTTTAAAACCTTGTGCGACTTGTTGTACGGAAGTTTTGAAAATCCGGACGACAAATAGTAGATATGTCGAAGTGGAGGCTTATATTTTGTTGATATAATCTTATTGAGATAGGATTACCAATTTTTTGAAATTCCGAGAAAAATAACCGTTGAGAACTCAGAATTCAACATTTTGATCAATATATTATGTATCATTTCCCACGAAGTTAAATTCTGGATCTAATGATATATGAAATCCATACATTCAGATGTGGTTGAGATTCTATTTCAAAAATCAGTTTTCTGTCCTATTGTTGTGGTAAAAAAGGATGTTGGATCCCATATGCTGGGGACAAAAATCAGCAGATAACGAGAACTCTCGAGGAGGCATTGCACGAAGTATAGTTTCTGAATTGAGCGTATCATATCTGGGGTTTGCAGGTGCGTGTACAACTTTTGTACCTGTGTCAATGTCGAGGAGGTGGCCAGAAGAAGATCGGGTATTAGTGGTCCTGGTGGAAACTCTCCTTTAGCTAATCCCGGAGCCGAGTTCGTTGGTCTCGAACTTTATGAATACCTAAAGGACTACATGATTAAGTATGTCCGTAAACTCCGTCAGGAGATCGAGAGCTTTCGTGGTAGCGAACTTCTCGACAACTACCATCGTGTATGGCTGAACTTCCAGTTTAGTTCTAATGTCGTAAATGGAATATTCTCTTATTTGAATCGTCATTGGATTAAACGGGAACTCGATGAAGGCAAGCCTGATATACATCAGGTGTACAATGTTGGTTGTTGGATTTGTACCCTTTTATTTTAATGGTTGTTTTAGCTTGCCATTGTGTGTTGGCAACGTGAACTGTTTATGAATTTGTCTGAGCCTCTAACCGCCGCTCTTCTGAAACTTATTTATGATGAGCGTATGGGCGAGACTATTATGACTTCTCTGGTGAAAGGAGTATTGACTTCTTATTGTGAGTTCCTAGTTTCCCTAGGTGTTTTATTTCTCTTGTTTTAGTGGAGATGGGGATCAATTGTGGAAATGATCGTCCGAATACTATCAACAATACTGCTCAAAATCGTGAAAAGAAGGAAAAAAGCCTGGAAATCTTCAAGACGTTCTTTGAAAACAAGTTTATCGAAGACACTCGTACTTTTTACAAGGTCGAAGCTCAGCAATTCTTACTAAACCACAGCATCATCGAGTACTTGAAGAAGGTTGAAACTCGTCTGAGTGAAGAGAGAAACCGTGTTGATCGTTATCTGGATCCTAGCACTATTGATCCGTTGATGAAAGCTTGCGATGATGTATTGATTGCCGAGTACCTCGATCGTTTCCGTGGAGAGTTCGACAATTTGCTCGAAAACAACCAAGTCGATGATCTTGCACGCATGTTCAGTCTTTGTGAACGTGTCGATGGAGCTTTGGAGATCTTGAAAGTTATCATGGAATCTCATATTGAACGTAAAGGTCGTAATGCCATTGCCAGTGTTCCTGATTCTGGAGTTGATCCGAAAGTTTATGTGACTGTTATCCTCGATGTCCACAAACAATTTAATTCTCTTGTTTCTACAGCTTTTAAGAATGATCCCGGATTCGTTCAGGCCATGGATAAGGCTTTCACTACTTTCATTAACCATAACAGTGTTACTGAAGCCCAGAAAGGAGGCAATCGTTCACCAGAACTTCTTGCTCGTTACTGCGACATGTTGCTCAGGAAATCAAACAAGAATCCTACGGAAGTGGAGGTTGAAGAAGCGTTGAATCAAGTTATGATTGTGTTCAAGTACATTGAAGACAAGGATATCTTCCAGAAATTCTACTCGAAGATGTTGGCTAAGCGTCTTGTTCACGACATGTCTGCCAGTGAGGATAACGAGTCATCTATGTTGCAGAAACTTAAGCAAATGTGCGGCTTTGAATACACCAGTAAGCTTCAACGTATGTACAATGACACTACTGTGAGCAAGGACATTACTCAACGCTTCAAAAGAGAAGCACAGGAAAAGCAGATTGATCTGAAGAAAGTCGATATGTCCGTCATGGTTCTTGCTCAGGGAGTTTGGCCATTCCAACTCGTTGAAACTTGTTCCATCCCGACTGTTTTGGCTGATATCATGGGCAAGTTCGAGGACTATTATGTTTCTCAGCACAATGGTCGTAAACTTGACTTCCTTTACCACATGTGTCGTGGTGAATTGGTTTGCAATCATCCTCCTGGAAAGCGTTATACTTTTATCGCTTCTATCGGGCAGATAGCGATTCTCCTTTTATTTAACGACGCTGATAGTTATACGATTCAACGGATTTTGGATTCCTTGAATTTTAGAACTGACCAACTTCTTCAAACTCTTCAGCCATTAATAAAAATCGGTATTTTGAGTATTGAAGGTGATGAATTGAATGCCTCCACCCCTCTGGATACTCCGATTACTTTGAATATGAATTTTACCAGGTATGCTGATAGTTGGTGGCACTTTTTATCTTTTTCTTTTCAGTCGCAAGGTTCGTGTCGATCTCTCCAAAGCAGTTACCAGAACGGAAGTTCGTAAAGAACAGAATGACGTTCAACGTGAATTAGAAGAAGACCGTCGGATGGTTATTCAAGCCGCCATCGTCCGTATCATGAAGATGAGGAAGCGTTTCCAGCACCAAGCTCTCATCGCTGAAGTTATAAAGCAATTGACCGTTAGGTTCACTCCCAATGTCAAAGTCATCAAAAAGTGCATTGATACCCTAATCGAGAAAGAGTACCTTGCCCGTGTCGAGGGAGACAGAGATACCTACGAGTACCTTTCTTAATTCATACCTGGTGTATAATTATTTGATTTCGTCTTGATTCGTACAATATAAAACCGTGTTTTTTGGACTTTCAAAGTGGATGTGGATTACAGAAGATTTCTACTGGGATTTATTGTAATGGAGGAAAGTGGGGACTTTTTGAGTGCTGACCTTCGAATTTTGGGTCTAATTTGTGGTCGGGATAGAGATGAGAGATGAGTTTTGAAAATCTCTTTGTAAACGAAAAACCCCGAAAGAGGTTTGTAAACAATAAAAATTTCCTAAAACCTGCTCACTGTTATTCTCGATTGTAAAAAATAAACTGTTTCATTTCTTTGAAAGCACAAAATAATTATCAATTGTTATGAGCACTCGAGGGTTTTAAACTAGTATCAAAAAACCGTAATTTAGGAAGGCCTACAATTCATAATTTGACCAGATCGTTCATCCATGACGGCAAATCTTATCATGTCCATGGGAGTTATCCTTCTTTCCATCCTCATGTTTTCTATCACAGTATCTTCAATGGCATTTGTGTGATCTCTTTGGATCCATGTCTGTTTGTTCTCTGGAGCAAAAACAGAATACTTTTCTTTGTCTTCTGTCAACAGAGGCGACCAGAATCGGATGAATTTCTCGATTCCCGAAGTTGCCAAAAGTGGGATTTTTGGATGGGGAGCCACACAATTCAAAACATGATCGTCTGCTTTCAGTAACCGGATGATATTCCCTGTTGCTCTTTCCCAGATAAATAAATGACCACAATCAGAACCCGCAACGATAAACTCATTGTTTCCGCCGAAAAATCTCGCTTGTTTTATATCTGTCCTGGAATTCCTAGCACCGAGGAATCTCTGAGAAAAATCCCTCGTTGATCTCATCGTCAACATTGTCCAAAGTCTGTTTTTTTCTAAAAATCGAAATTAATTTTAAAATGAGAATTCGACCTACTTCCGTTGGGATTTTCTTCTTGAACAGCATAACTCGTCGAAAAACGGTCGTTCAAAATAGTTTTCCACTGATTTACTTTACTTATTTGTCGGTACTCCACCAATCCATCGAGAATTCCGATTGTAGCTTCTTTATTCATCGGGAAGAGTTCCAAAGACCTCGCGAAGTCTCTGATCGCTTCCATGGCGTCTCCTGCGTATCCTCTTTTCAAATAACTCTCTCCTCTCTTTTGATACAAAATCGCTAATTCTGCCTTTTGTTCTTTTGTCGCTATTTCTTTCCTCCAACTTTCCTCAACTTGAGCTATACATCTCGACAAAGTCTCGACAGATTTGATGTAGTTGTTGATCAAGACGAATTCATCTGCCTCTCTGAATTGGACTTCGAAATATGGACTTTTCAACACAGTATTCGGATCGTCTTCGTTTCCGAGATCTTGTTTCATCCGGATTTGCTCCAGCTTATCCGCAAATTTCGGTCCTGCAGACCTCTCCGGGGACACATCATAGAGATAAACGGAATCATTGTGGTAATTCGCCAACAACTCCGTTCCGGCTCTGTTGAATTCGATGAAAGTGGCGATCATCGAGGAGCCCTTGTCCATTATCCGTGAATGAGCGGTGGCTAAATTGAGCAAACTGTCGTCCATTTTCCTTAGATCGAAAATTTTTACTCCATCTCTGTCGAAAGCTGCCGCCAACAACGTGGGTTTCACGAGACAAGTAGCGAGGGACTTCACAGATTGATCTGTGTTCATCAGTACAGTCGTCTCCTTGGCTCTTATATCATAGGCACTAAAAATACATAACCTATGTGTTAGAAAGCAGGAAACTTACTAGATTTCTCCATATTCACTACAAGAAAAAAAGCAGTCGTCGCAAGTGTGATCGAGGACGACTTGTTTCACCCGTCTGGACTCCTTCCAACGATGAAGCATATCCGAACATCCGCTCTCACAAGACCTCCACTGATTAACTATCACAGATCCGTCGGCGGCTCCACTGACGATCTTGGAATCATTACAATTCTTCATGAACTTCGCTGCGAAAACGTTTCCTCGATGTCCGGAATCGAAGGAAGTGATTTCATCACCATCTTGATTCCAAACGATGATTTGCTGATCGTCCGAACCCGACACTAACAAGTCACCTGTGTTGTTCCATTCTATAGTATTTACACATCCCGTATGGCCCTGGAACAATTTTTCTGTGGGGATTTTTATATAAAAACGAACCTGTAAAACAGCAGAAAGTTCCAATTTCTTAATCAAGTCTTGTTGAGATTGAAGCCATTTTTCTGTCTCGATCGCTGTAATCTGTCCAAACTTCCAGAATCTGTGGAGTCCTTGGAATGAACTACAACCATTAAGATCGAATGACATCTGAATCAAGGCCGAGCATTTGAAGTGGAAAGATTACAAAATGGGGAGTAAAGCGAGGACGAAAAAGAAGTCGGATGCTACTCGACGAGTTTCCTCGCGAGACACTCCCTATCGAAAAGCAACTATTCCCACGAAATCATTGATGGACAAGTCGAGGAATTCAAGGTAACTAAACTCAGGAAGTCGAGTTTAATTACACAAATTAATTAGTTGTAAATTTTGCTGAAATTCCGATTTTATTGTAAAATTATATAATTTACAACTTCGAAAGTTATTTCTGTATATTGGTAATTCCCCAAGTCCAATAAATTTTGTAATGCGGATTAGTTACACGTTCCTTCCTCGACAAACATTCCCCAAAGGAGTTGTTGGAGTTTTCGGAGGACTTTTCGTCAATTATGCATTGCTGTCCGTCTTCCGAGAGACATGTTTTGACTTTTGGGATAAATGTATCATTCTATTTCTGGATCTCCAAACTGTACTTTGCTGAATTCCAATTTCGGTTTGGGAAGCTTTTTTGGGATTATTTTCGCCCATCTCTTCACGGACAGGAAAAGCACCATTTGCCCTTTGTCCATTCGGTTCTGCTTGAATAAACAAATCAGGAAAACTGAAAATGGCCTTGGCACGGACTGGCGATGAATTGGACCAATTTGTCGCGATCGAGTATATTGTCCTGAACAGAAAACCATTCTTCTTTCGTCCTTACCAGATTAGTCCAAAAAGAACAGTTGTTTTTGAGTAAGGGAGAACGGGTTAAACTCATTATAACAGATCCTTCCGGCGAGACACACTGCCATTCTTTCCAATCTCCCAGCTGGGTGACTGACACTCCTCTGTTTATTGACCGTCGCGCACTGGCCATTTCGAATTCTTTTTCTGCGCAAAATTGAAATTTAACCAGTCTTTTATTCCGCAATCGGATAGGAAATTTTGATTTTTCGATTTCATCACGACTCCGTAAAAGGGGAAGACACTTTGCGATTAAAGGTTCCTTTGTTTTCTAAGGTCACGAGTGATGGACTTACCTCTTTTCGATCAATGTAACTTATTTTTAACATCTTGAAATCGTTTATTTAGTGATCTTTGCCATTTCATCAATCGATTTTTTTGAAGCTGATATATAGGAACATTATCTCCAGTGCTGATTCATTTCCTCCTCACTCTTCGACTGGAGCTTTTGAATCATCTTTTTTCCATTCATTGTTTATTTTTTATATGTAACTTTTTTATTCTTTATTTTTATTATACGAATTTCTGTTTATTCTCGTTTTACTTTATTCTTTGATATATGAAGTTTCGTTTATTCTCGTTGTGTTGACTTTCGATATATGAATTCCGGATTTGCAGACTGGGCATCATGGGTAATTGCGTAAGTCCTCAGAACCGGGCAGATACAAGGCGAAATGATTCGTTCCATCAGTCTACTCCATTGAATCAGCAGAATCGAAATGGAAAGAGACCGAGTTCCTCGGATTCCAGACCGAGTCAGACTCCTCGAATGTATCACGTCAACGTCAGCAACGGATATCCCCAAACCCAGGAACAATCCCAAAACACTTGTTTAATCGCTCTGTATGCTTACGAATCTCGATCAGACGGGGATTTGAGTTTCGAGAAGGGCGATATCATGTATCTGCTCGATGGAAGCAATGCGGACTGGTGGTACGTCAGAAAGGACAAAAACGGAGCAACGGGTTACGTCCCGAGGAACTTTGTTGCCAAATTCAAGACATTAGAATCAGAAGAGTAATTTCCTGTTTTCGATAAATTTTACTTATTTTCCATTTTTCTAGATGGTTTGCCGGTAAAATACCCAGGTCACAAGCAGAACGTCTCGTATCAAGGACGAGTTTGCCAAAAGGGACTTTTCTGGTAAGAGAACGAGAAGCAGAACCACTAGAATACGCCTTGACGATAAAAGACGAACACGGCGTGAAGCATTACAAGATCAAGAGACTGGATGGAGACGAAGGGTTCTTTATCACTCCGAGGATCAAGTTCCGATCACTGAACGAACTGGTTCACTACTACACAGAAAGAGCAGATGGGCTTTGTGGTCAGCTGACGTTCCCTGCTCCGAAGATTGCTCCAAGTAGGAAGGATCTAAGTCGAGATACTCAAGAAAACTGGGAAATAGCCAGAGATCAATTAGAGCTGAAGGAAAAACTCGGTGACGGGAACTTTGGAGAAGTATGGAAAGGCCGATGGCGAGGGATAGTGGACGTCGCTATCAAGACCATGAAACCGGGTACAATGTCTTCAGATGCCTTCCTTGGGTAAAACCACTCTTTTGGTCTCGATTAATCTCTTGTCTTTTCAGAGAAGCTCAAATAATGAAACAATGCGATCATCCAAATCTCGTGAAGCTTTACGCTGTTTGTACAAGAGAAGAACCGTTTTACATTATTTTGGAGTTCTTAGAAAACGGCTCTCTTCTTCAGTTTCTCAGAAACGAATGGAACCAAATAAGCGAGCAAGCAATGATCGACATGTCTGGTCAAATAGCTAACGGAATGAAATACTTAGAAGAAAGGAGACTTGTTCATCGAGACCTTGCTGCCAGAAACGTTCTAGTCGGTGAAAACATTAGTGGAGTCCCAGTTGTAAAAGTAGCTGATTTCGGACTAGCAAGGAAACTGATGGATGAAGAAATATATGAGGCTAGAACTGGAGCCAAATTCCCTATAAAATGGACTGCTCCTGAAGCTGCAAATCACGGGAATTTCACTGTAAAGTCAGATGTATGGAGCTTCGGAGTGTTACTTTGTGAAATCTTTAGTCGTGGACAAGTTCCTTATGCAGGTAATATTGTTTATTATCAAATTAAAATTATTTGTGTATTTTCAGGATTGACCAATTTGCAAGTTCTCGAGCAAGTGAATCAAGGCTACAGAATGCCAAAACCCCAAAGATGCCCGGAAAATGTATATTACGACGTTATCCTGAAATGCTGGGAGAAGAATTCAGACAAAAGACCTACATTTGTCTTTTTGTTCTCCTACTTTGATGACTACTACGTATCTTCACAGCATAGCTATGCACCTCCTGCTGCCAACCTCGATTAATATCAAGCTTTATGCTTTAATTAGGCAACTAAATGGTGCTATTCGAGGATGTGAGACTAGCTGTGCTACCAACATTGAGCTCAATTTTGCCATTTTGCATTTTTACATGAAATTTTGCGCAGAAAAATAAATCATTCATCATCAAAATCATCGTCAGGTACAACAGTGGGGATAATAATTGGGATATCATCTTCAGGAGTAATCGGACGATTATTTTCGTAATCTTCCTTCAGTCTTTTCAGTAATTCATACAATGTTTCTATTGCTGGATCAAAACGAACAAAAGCATTTTCATCTTCCTTCGGTCTTCTTAACATCGGATATTCATTTTTCGGTGTTTTGGCAGGAAAGACTTCAAGAAGTTTGTGTTGAGGACGTCCATCTCTTATTGTAGAATGGATTCCTTTACTCCATGATGGGTTGATATCGAGAATATTAACAAGACATACAATAAGTGGATATATCTTTGATCGGTAGAACTTCCAAAAAATCCTCCAATCATCTGTTACTAACGATGATAGAACAAATTGGACCAGATTTGTTATATTTTCACCCGCAGAAATAACACTTTCAGGAAGATTTCCATGATAAATTAACCCAATTCTTTTCAAAGATTTGTTTTCTTCCAATTCATCAAATTTCGAAGCAGCAAAAATCCTTTTCTTCGTTAAATCCAAACCAGGAATCGACTTTTGATCAATTTTTCCAATCAAAAAAGCACTTTCATCAAAATGACGGAAATGTTCAGCAATCAGAGCCAGAGAAAAACTTATCTCATCCGTTGTTTCATAAATGTCTAAAAAATTAAGTCAACTAAATTTAATTAGTAAAATTCAAAACTTACAAGAAAGATGAGAAATGGATTTATAATCAAAAAAGATATTTTTACTAACTTCTTTTTTCTCTGCTTTTTTCTCGATTAAACGATAAACAAAACTCTCCACTGCTTGTCTCTGAAATCCTCTTATATAAAAGTATTCCATCCAAAAAACATACACAAGGTCTTATAGTTAAGGAATGTTGATAGTTGTTCATAATTTCTGTTTCCGAAATTCCTCCATCCAATTCACCTTGGATCGACCTTCCTATCCAGTGTTCCATCTGTTCTGGTTCCAAAATATGTGCATTATTAAAAGCCTGTCTTGCATTGTAGAACTACAAAAGATACTTGGACTTAATTTAACTTTTCGACTAAAACCTACATCATCGGAACCGAGAAGAACAAATCCCAACAAAGATAAAGCAGTCGCATTGTTTTTATAAAGTTGAAGAGCTCTCAAAAAACAATGGATCGCCTTCTTGTGATCAGGTTTCCCGACACAAAAGGTTAATCCCAGATTCACAAAGAGAAAAGATCGATTCACAGGGTTACTGTCGGGACTCAAAATTGCTTTCTTGAAAAACTTCCTTGCTCTAAAAAATTCATTGACAGTATTTTATAAAAAAACTCCAAATTATAAACTCACATTCCAGCGTATTTCGTCGATTCTTTTTCCAAACTGTAATCCAAAATTCTTAATCCAGCTTCGTTCAAAGCTCCAAAATGTTCTTCATTGACTAGGAGACTTAACATAATGGCCAATTCAGCGTCGAAAACAGACTGCTTGTCAGTGATATTAAACTTCGAAGAAAATTCTAAGATCTCGTTTACCACTGCTTCCAAAATGGTAGAATTATACTTCCTCAATAAACTAAGAGCATTAGAAATCGAGAAACAGAGGACCTTCGATGAAATCCATTCAGATATTTTCATAAATCCCACGATTTTGAAAAAAGTAATCAATTGTCGAAGTTGGGATTTCCCTGGAGCCATGTCCGTAGCATACAGTATGATCGATTCAAGAAGCAATTCATGAGCCAATTTTTTTATCGAAGAAGATGCTGCCACTGATCTCAATTTCTTCAAAGTTCCAAAAACCTTTTCAAATTGGTAAATATTCCTTTGCGACAATGCCAACTGAAATGTCATAATCAAAATTCACAGAATACAAATTACTTACCAAAAATAAATAATTTGGATTATTTCCTTCAAGACTAACGGCACTTTCGAAAGCATACATAGTCGATAAAAATTGTCCTCGATGGAAGTTAACTAAACCAACATATCCCCAAATTGCCGCAGCTCCAGATCTGACCTCGGAATCGACGTCATCCGGCATTGCATGGATTACTCTTTTCAGTTTACTGACGGCTTCATCGAAACGTCCATTTTGGATCTCCAAAACAGTCGAGTGTCTGACCGCCCACATACAGTAAGGCTTCAAAGCTACATATCTATTCAAGTTATCGATTCTCTCCTCAATTGGAATATCCTGAAGACAAACATTAATCATTCTTGACATCAATTGTAAAACTCACGGCTTTAGCGTAAATCCGATCTTGCAATTCCCTGAAATCTTGTCTCGACTTGTTGACTTTCACAGCATGATCAATGATTTGTTTCGCATATTCCATTTCTTCCAATTCCAAGTAAATTTCCGCCATCAAAACTAGGATGTCAGCAACAAACGGGTTCTTACTATAGAGTTCCCTCACATCGTCTAAAATTTCATCTGGATTTTCTGTTTTCTTCCACTGGATTTTCAGTTGAATCAACTTCGTTCTCCATCGTTCTTCAACTTCCAGAACCTTCTCAGCTTGTTCCAAGGCTCCAGGATAATTTTCCTTCAAAAAATAAAATTCCGTAAGCAGTTCATTTTTTATATTTCCAGACAATTTCGATTCCTTGATTTCTTCCTCGGTAACCTTCCCCGTTAAATTCCTACACCGAAGATAAATCTCCAAAATTCTCTCATCCTCTTTGAATTCGGCGGTTTTTTCTAAATTTTTCTCCAACTGCCGTAATTCACTCAAGTCTCCATAGTTTTCAAAGACACAACGGACTTCTACGATTCTGAAGATCTTTTTCTCCGACGGCATTTGTTTCATCTTCATCCTGTACAAAGCCAAAGCGCTGTTGAATTGTCTCGCTTCCAAGAAATTGTACAAAGCAAATCCACAAAGTGGCCAATTCCCATATCTGTCGTCAGGAAGGTTCAGGAGTTTGTCGTAAGCTTGGGGGATTTCTCCGCAAAGTAGACTTTTAAGCCAGCTTTTGATTTCATTATTCGAAGGATAAAAAGTATCTTCTCCGACAAGAGACTCATACTCAGAAGGAATGGTGTTTTTGTCGATCAGACTCAAAACCAAAGGAGAAAAAGCAGCTTTAAAAATCGCAGGATCATCACATCCGAATTTTTTGATATGTTCAATAGCGAATTCCGGAAGTTTATCATTCTCGTTAAAAAGAAACACTCCAAAATAGTGTTCTGGTTGATTCAGATCATTCTTGGAATTCAAGAAAGCGTTTTGAGCCTGGAAATTACTATGCAATTTGTAAAAATAAAAAGCTCACAATTTCAACAGGAATTTTCTCTCCGGCTTTGGATACTTTCAAAAGCAGTTCACAAACATCGAAATCCAATAACGATTTATCCAGATCAGGATCTGTCAGAAACTCATAGAACATCCGGAGCTTCAAAAAAGCGACCCATCTGATTTTTCGTAAATTTGCTCTCCTTTCTTCCGGAGTTCTGAATAATTTTTTAAAGTTCTTGTATGTATAGTAATTTCTTTAAGTAATTTTATTCAACTTACTTCGTATCCTCGATAACTGAACTTATCACAGGTAGGCTGTTCTTCGTCACGGAATTAGGGAATTTCTCGTAGATGGCACATTCGGCTTTGATGACTTCTGGATTTTTCTCGTCGACTTCCTTGGCCTTGGAGAGGTAATACAGGGCAGTATTTTCTTTGTTCAGCTTGTTAGAGACGGCTATCCCGAAGAGGTACAGAAGAACATTTTTATTTCCTTCTTTGTCGGCTGCCTGAAGATTCCAAAGATTAGTTTCATGAAGAAATTTAAAAATGATTGAAAATTTACTTGAATTTCTTTCTCTGCACGTTCGTACTCGTCTTGTTTGATCGCTTGACCGATGGACTTCAAAGCAGAAGATGACATTTCATGGAAAGAAGAATCCTAAAGGAAATTAATATATGGGATTTGAAAACAAAGCAAATATCTCAATGACATCGATCATATAGAAATATCCCACAAATAAATTCATTTCGAAATGTTCATCAAAATTCAAATTCAACAAAAATACATTCATGAAGAAAGCGGCAAATAACTCAACAACTTTTCGATGAGATCCACATGGCTGAGGACCATTCTGCGACAACAATAGCGACGAAGACCGAGGTGATCAAGAGCGTCGCCTTCGACGTAGCCACTCTGGAGGAGATTCAGGTACTCGTCCCACTTGTTACCAATGACTTTGCCACAGGTGAAACAGCGAACGGGGATAATCATCGTAGAGATCTGGAAAAAAATTCAGAAATTAAAAACGAAATTTCCTATCCAAAATCGCACTGTCATAAAAATTTGAAATTCAATTCGCCACGAAACTGTCTCGACACAAATTTCGAGAAATCTTAGTTCCAGATGCAAAATTTAGAAATGGTTAACAAATTTTAGGAAATTCGAACGGAATTTCGAAAACTGCTGAAGTTGCCAGCGATTTTCTTTCAAAGGAAAAGAGAGGTCTTTTTGCACCCTGCCCGCAATGTCGAATCCTCAAATGCAATTTCAACTTTCTATTCCCAGGAAATTCACTCCATCTTTTCCCATTACTCTTGCGTTTAATATCATCTTTATCATTATTTATTCCTTATCAACACTGCAATCCAATCCATTCAAAGAAAAAGTTGACCTGTAAGGATCATTCTAGAGGAGAAATTCCAAGAATATTTAGAAAATGCAATGTCGTTGTTCTGTACTTCATTACCGGAAAATGCACTTTAATTTCCCATAAATACCTTAAGAACTTTATTTTTGTGAATTACAAAACTTATTGTCATGTTATATCGACTAGTACAAATGAGAATTGAGAATCGTTGATAAACAGTTAATCAAAAAATAATCCAGAGATCAGACAACTCAAGGCAAGACTCAAAAACAATACCAAACCATTGCAAAATTGAGCACCTAATCAGCTTTTTCATGATCGCTACTGACATCACTTCCTCTTTCCTCTTCTTCCTCGCTTCCACTTCCAGGACTTTGTTCACTTCCGCTGCCATCTCGTCCGCGAGAATCGCTTCTGTGTTTTCTTCTTCTTCTCGGTCCTTCAACTTCTCGACTCTCCTCTTTCTCTACCTCCCGAAGCAATTCCGCTTCACTATCATCTTCATCCTCCGGATAAATCTCATCCCTATCCACACTAAAGTCAGACGCACAAATCGAGTAAGTGATGATCGCGAAGAAAGCCAGAGGAACTCCAAAAAGACAAATCGTCAAGATCGGCTGATGTCTAAACATCTCATAAATATTACTTGTGACGTCATAATACATCCTTCTAATTCTTTGTGTCCATGATCTACCTCCCATTGGTTGGATCTGACCTTCGTCCACTGTCTGAAGAAAAGTCACAATCGATGGAGGAGTACTTTCATCCGGTCTATCTCCATTCAAATAAAATTCATACGACGATTGGTTGAAGACCAACAAGTCTAAAATGTTGAAGTTTTTAAAAGTAATTTGGATTTCTAAAATAAATATAAAACAACAAACCTGGAACGCTAATTTCCATCATAGCAATATTATTCGCAATCTGGTTTCCATCAAGCCAAGCAAATTGGAATTTTTCAGATAAATATTCATCCCTTTTAACTAAATTTGCTGCCTCCCTTGCAATTTTAAAGAACCTCCCCGTCGAAGTAGACATATTTCCCATATCAACAAAATCCGAAACAACCAAAACAATTTTCTTTTCTGTTTTCCCTAATAAATGTATATTTGCTGGAGTTGCTTGAGGAAAAAGTGACCATCTTTCTGCTTGAATCCATGTGAATAAATCTGGATATTTCTTTTCATCATAAATATAATGTGTTCCATCTTTAAAAACAACGATCGCGGGTCTCTTATCTAACACCACAGAAGTAGGAAGAACAGAGACAGATTTAACTCTTGTAAATCTCGATTCCGTGAAAAGTTGTTCAGCAGCACCTTCAAATTGAGCAAAGAATTTCTTGTCTGTTTCTGTTTCTTCTACAGCATCGACGAAAACAAAAAACGGGTCTTTCTCTGCACTCTTCCTATAGTCAGAAAACTTCACCGCAGATTCAATAGGAGCAACAACAGGACCTGAGGACTTCATAACAAAGTCAACCATCGATTCTTTCTTTCTTTCTCCATCATATGGAATCTTAGTTCCTTTTCTGAAGAAAATTAAAGTCGGGTAGGCATTCACTCTGAGAGCAGAGCATACTGTGGAAAACCTCGTGCAGTCCACCTTGCCAACTCTCACGGGGGAATTCAGGTCTTCCAGGGCATGTCCCATGTGATCCCAAGTCGGGGTCAATCTTTTACAATGAGCACACCAAGGAGCATAAAACTAAAAACTCAATTACATATAAAAACCAGTGTAGGACAAACCTTGATAAACCAAAACCCTTCGTTCATAACATCGAGAAATTTGTCATTGAGATCGAGAACTGGAGATTTCACTTTTGATCCATCGACTATGAGGCACAAAGACAAAACCAAAAATATCAGAGACCACTTCATGGTCTAAAAATAAAAAATTACAATCAATAACAAACCAATAAAAAAGATATCGAACTTGTTTTGAACAAGTATTTTTCCACATCTCCGAGAGACCCATTTCAATCTCCAATAACCCCACAACTAGAACAAAAATAAATTACAAAGGAAACAACAGGAATTAATTTGGAAATCCCAGATGTATCAATAAAGTAACCCATCGGCAGTTTGCTTCCGTTAGATAAATACTCATTCACGATGAACCAGTACGAACAAGCCGAGAAGACCGAGGACAGTGTACTTTAGTTTGGGATAGTCGTTCATGAGGATCGTAACCATTCCGACGTAAGGGACGAACCCTGTTCCGCGTCCAACGACATCCTTCTCGGTTAACCAGTATTGACCCGGAGCGTAGAGTCCTCTGTCATCGACCTGGAACGAATTTTCACTCATTTCTAGCAACTATCGACTTACTTGGTTGTTGTCTCCCTTCGTCAAGAACTTCAATTCTCCATTTTTGTCTTCGTGAACTTTGATAACTCTGTGAACTATTGGAATATCTCTCCCTTCAATCTTAAAAACCGTAATATCGCCAACTCTAATGGGAACATCGCGGTCATGGGTCAAAAGAAGGAGATCTCCTCGATGGAAGGCCGGTTCCATGGATCCAGAAAGAACAACGACAATAGGGGATTCCGAGCCCGTGACAACCATGAGACCCTTCCAAATCATCAAAGCGGAACTAACGATCATCGCGAAATTCAGAACTTGATAGGCTACTTGACGGGCGTTCATGCGCCGTATTTCGTCAAAAATAGCTAAATCGAAAAGTGCCATCTGAAAAACATTCATACATTTAAAACTCGTAAAACGAATAAATATATCAGGGTCATAACCTGTGAAAATTCTGGTTGGTGGAAAGCACAACTTTAACGAAATAAATACAAAATCAATAAAACAAAATACATTAATCAGCAGCGCAGAGACCAAGGTAATCGTCCATGAGAGTGCCACAGGCAAAGAGATCTTTAGCATCAACCCTAATTCCAATCAACTTCACTCTAACATCGTCGCCAGGCCGGATGACGACGGATTCATCGGCTGTATGGTAACTCGGGGGAACCGAAAGTCCATCGAACTCCATGTCGGGAGGAATACAATGACGCGAAATGAAACAGGAGAGAGGACCGATTTCGCAGAAGATTCCGACTTTGTTCACTTGGGTAACGGAAGCATCCATGACCTGTCCCTTGAACGGTCTGAACACAATGGCCTTGTATTTCACTGGATACACCACGAATCCGCGTCCTGGAAAAAATATGAGTTACAATTCTAAGACACTTCAAACTCATGTTTCATATATTAAAATCAAGTAACTAACCTGGTTGAATCAGTCCGTTGCCGATAGTGTCGATGGTAGTCACGGCAATCACGAATCCGTATTTTCCTGTACAAGTGCCTTCCACCTCGTTGAACAGCCTGGCTTTCACGACCTCCATCAAGTTTGCTCCGAAGAATTTTGGATGTAAACTGACTTCATGTTGGAGAGAAATGTGGTAAAACATCTGAAAAAGGCTTACGAAATTAAGGAAAATAAAAATTTTTTAATTTAAAACTAATGTCACATCATCCTTAGCCAGAGAAACAACTAAAAAGAAAATTCGTTTCGAGAGAAAATCGAGAAAAACTGGTCAAACTCGCGCTTATTGCTACTTTTTCCTCGGTTTTCAGATTTTTCTGTGGACTTTTTGTTTTTTGGATTTTCTGCTTCACGATGTCCGACAAGATCCGTTGTCTCCATCTCTTGGTGAAACACGCTGGCTCCAGAAGACCCTCATCTTGGCGTGAGGAGAACATCACGAGAAGCGAATCTGAGGCTGTCGAAATCCTCAAAGGTAAGTTCCCCCATATAAAACCCCACTTCCAAACTTCATAATTGCCCATTATCCGTCATATACACTTATTTATTCGTTGATTTTATATAAATAATTTCCAATTCCAGGCTATCGTCAGCAACTAGCCGGAATCAACGACGAGCAGGAACTCAAGGTCAAGTTCAAAGAACTCGCTTCCCAATTTTCCGATTGCTCCTCTGCAAAGCGTGGTGGAGATCTCGGATACTTCGAGCCCCGTACCATGCAACCCAAGTTCTCCCAAGCCGCTCTTGCTCTCAAGCCATACCAGCTCAGTGATGTTGTTTCCACCGATTCCGGAGTCCACATCATCCTCAGACTTCCTTGAATGGTTTTCTAACTTTATCTGTAAACTATTGTAGAGGGGGATTTCCATCAATGGACGTTGATTCTCTTTTTCCCTTCTTTTATTTCCGAGTATGTAAAACATAAAAATATGTCAAATACCGTATCGAAAACCCCGAGCATAATTCCTCCCATCTTTCTATTCATGGACTTCCTACCCGTGAAAGGATACTGTACCAGAAACCCGAGCATAATTCCTTCCATCTTTTTATTCATGGACTTGCTACCTGTGAAAGACATCCGGCGAGGCGAGTCTAATCCCCTTTACGTCTCGAAGGGAATCAGCGTGCTAATCTCCTCTGAAGGACAAATCTTCCATTTCCAAACACTCCGGCTTCTTTCGGATTCGGTTCTACGTCGAAGATTAGCTTCATGGATTTATTTGATAACTTCCAAATATAAAATGTATATTCACCCGAATTTGGGTTAACGATAACAAACTTCCAGTTTGGAAATCGATCAAGTTTTTGCTTTCCTTTTGATCACGAGAAAAATGTTTTTAATTTCCTGCGACGGAAATTTTCGAAGAGATGGGATTAACCAAATTCCACCAAGAAAACTCATTTGGAGAAATTTTCCGGACAACCATCTTCATGAAAACAAACTTTTCTTTCTTCCTTACATTATTTAAAAACTACTTTTAAATACATAATTATTAATTCTTTTTTATCCAGGAAATCCAAAAAGATAAAAATCCCGGGGCGGAGTTGCGCACTTTTCCCAGAGCCGTCGCCACTCCTAAGACCAGTTTTACTCTTTCTTTCGTACAACTCCTTCATCAACTACATGCCGAAGCCACTTCGCTTCCTTCCTGTCCGTTTCCATGGCGGTCTAGACTATCTAAATCTATATCTGTAAGCACGTGTCAACCTTGAGATTAAAGGTATTCAAATCCGACAGATGGTACTGGACCTGTTTCCAAAGATTGAATTCCAAATTAAAAAGTAAGTTTCGGCAGTCTCTCTCCTAAAGTCTACCGTATTCACCTTTTCCCTATATCATAGTCATTTTCCAATAAGAAAGTAAAAAAATAAAAATTTAATTAAAAAGTAAAAATCTATAAAGTTAAAAACCAGAAATCTCCAGAATCCACCGCAAATTTCCGGCAATTAAATACCTAAAAGCTTTCGATAACTCTTTTAAATCCATTTTAAAAATTGACTTTTTCCAAATTCTTTGATTTTCCCAAAATAACACAACCGTTACAAAGTTTTACTCACTTGTAATTCCCCTCCATGGTGAAAATCCAATTAACTATAGTATTCAAAAACATTCTAAAATAATAACTTTGTTATCGTTATACTTTCCCAATTTTCGGATTTATCCAATTTAAAAAATTCTATTTTGCAAATTCTCCAATAAAATTAGTTTATAGTCGCGCAGGTAACTTACATTGCAGAACTTCTTTTCTATTTAAGACTCCTTTTCATTTAAAACCGGGCTTGATTTAAAGTCTAGACCAAAGTTGTCAATTGCAGATTTCTTTTTTTATTGACCCAAAAAATTCTCTTTCTTTTTTGTCCAATTACGGATATATCAGACTGAAAAAACCTTTGATTGAGAAGAGTGTTACCTCATTAGTCCTTTTCCCTTATCTAAATCAACTCATTCTAAGAGCTTTTTCCAACTTACCGTCCATCAGTCTGAGTCCATATTTCTAGGGTTTATGGTATTTCTTTGAATTTCCACCTTATCGTTTTCCTTTTAACCTTTAGTACAACCAAACTCTAATGAACTAACCTTAACCGTTTTTCCACCATTGTACGTATTCCTCAACATCTTCAAAACTTTCAAATTTGTCTTCTTTTTTTCTAACAATCCAAAAATGTTCGAATTTTTCACTTGATTTCAGTTTGGATCTAATTTTGCGGGAGAACGATCCCCGATTCTGGATCGGCAAAAAGAAAAAGAAGAAAAGAATGCCCCATTTCCCGTCATGATCAAAATATTTGATTCCTTCTTCTCTTTTTTCAGTATAAAATTGAAATTAATTTTTCTAATGAAACTATTTCTATTTGAAATTACATTACTAATCCTCAAGTCGATCTCTTTGGTTGCGTAGCTTATTGACAGAAATATGAGTTCATAAAGCTAGGCGACTGAAGCAATCGCTTGAGGACAAATCCAATAAAATTGGAAAAACAAAGCTGTGTCCTGCTGGGTCCAAAGTACCCTATTGTTCTTTAAATTCAATCTTATTCGAAATTATTCAATTAAACAAAAATCAACAAATTTGCCGAATCTAACCTACACTAATGATTATTCGATTTTCCCCTACACAGAGAGAGAGCCTTCTTGCATATGAAGTTCCAGCAATTTCCAAGCAGTTGCTGGATTGTACTCTTCCATGTCACGACACATGACCCATACATGATGGACTCTAACTGGTTTGTTCTAAAACAGTGGTTTTAGCGTATTCAAAATAAAAAACCCTTACGAGATCTCCTTGGATCACTTTGCCTTCGGCATTTTTGACAACGTTGATCATGAAGACTTGGAACGTGATGACCAACACCGGACCTTGATCCATCATTTTTCCAGAAACCATCTCAACTTTACTGATGTCGATGATTCTAGAATCCGCCGTCGAAAAATGACTTTTTTGGTACTCCTTGACGACCGTCGACAACATCACAAAAGCTCTTTCGTGACACCAATCTTCCAGAACCTTGACATCTCCTCTGATGAAACCTTCCAAAATATTGGGGATGATTTCTTTTTCGCAAAATTTAAGCCATTCCGTCTTGTCAAAATTAGGATCAATCTTAGCTATTTCTGTCAAAACATCAGAAACTTCGTTGGAACCACTGAAAACAGAGCCGACCCGCTCTGTTATTCCCCTCATCATCCTGACGGCTAGATTTTCACTTTCATCGTAACGAATTTTCCAATCCAAAAGCTCTAAAACGATAATTCATTGATAAGAAAAGAAATAAAATTCACTAACTGTTGTAGTAAGAGTTGTTCTCGGAAAAATTCTTCCATCCTTGGTACCATTTGGATTCCTTGTGAAGTTCTATATCCGAGGCATTAGGATTAGCTTCCACGGTTCTGTGAGCAAAAGCTGACGTAGAAAATCCGGATGATCTCATTTTCAATTCTTCTGAAAAAAACAAATTTCCCAAGTAACTAAAGAAACTACTAACGAGGTCTAGAATACATTGTAACACCTGCAATGTTGTCGATCTGCTTGGCGGCAGAAGACACTTGTTGATAGACTTGAGTATCACCAATTTCTTTCGCTGTTTTTTCCAACATCTCGGTAGCGGCTTTGGCTTGTTTCAATACTTCTTGACCTGCTACCGAAAGTTTCTTTCCGGCTTCTGTTTTTTGCAATTCTGTCACCATTTTATCAATATGATCACGGAACTCCTTGACCCTATGCTTGATGATTTCGCTGCTCTCGGCAGTTTCCTTCTCAACTTTGTCCTAAATTATGATGCAATAAGGTGTCGAAACCTCTAAAAAACCCACGAATTTCTGTCGAGCTTCCTTCAGAGCTTCAGATTCATTCAGCTCTCTCAGTCTTTGATCGAGAATCTTCTTATGTTCCTAAAGACGAGAGTTAAGTGGGGGTTGTGGGAAAATTGAGTTTAGGACTGTACCTGGAGTTCCTTGTTTTTCTGCATCTCATCTTTCAAAGAATCCACGAAAGTCGTGAAAAAGTTCTTTGGCTTCTTCTGTTCTGCACTATAATGTCGCAAACTAATATGTTGGAGATCTGACTGGAAAAAGGATATATGAAACATCTCCAAAAATGGAGACAACTTGCCTGAGATAAGAGAAACATCCTGGAGTTCACATTCTGTCCTGGAGACAAAGCTAAACGAGATAATCTAGTTGCTGCTATCACCCTCCTCATGATTGAAAGGAAACAGAATTAGGAACAAGGAGAAAAAAGCTGAAAAATGACGAAAATAATAAAAACTCCGAGATAAAACAAGTTCTAGAACGTCGCATCCTCTTTCGTGTCGAGAACCTCCGATGGGGATTTTTGTCTGATCTGATCGCTATCACAAGAAAGTTTAATTTCATATGTAAAAGCTTATTTGCTGACGAAATTGATATAAAATCATGAAATTAAAAACTGCAAGAAAATTAGTAATTGGATAAATTTAGAGAAACTTAAAATTACGAGGAAAAACGAATATGTTATTGGAAATCTTAATTTCGAAACACGAAACTATAAATTAAGCTTCATTTTCTGATCTATAGTAAGATTATTTATTTGTCTTGTTACAAATACGACTATTTCAAGAAAAGTCATTCCAAAAAATAGTCGTTTCATAACATCCCAGAGAAATCATCTCGATTTTAAAGGACAAAATTCTGAAAGATACAGTAACCAATGGTCTCATCCTTGTGTAGTTCTCTTGTAGTTAACGAAGAACAAGTAATTATTCTGGATAGGTTTTTGGCATTTTTCTTCGATCAAGGCAATCAAAAGGCATCTATGACTTCTTCAAAGTGGATTTGGCTCGCTTCTTGCTTCAATTTATGAAGAATCTTGAGATCCCCATGAATCAGAAAACTGAAACATTTGGTCTCGAAGAAGATAAATATCGAAATTTGGGAATTTCCATCTCGAATGAAGCCAAACCCCCAGTCTAGATGAAGTACAACCACCAATACAAGTCCTAATCAAGATAAAGAAGTGCTCAAAGAACAAAAACTCAGTTTCGTTTATTTTTATAAAATAAATTCCTCGCTCTTTTTCCATAAATTACCATAAAATCACATATACTAATAATATTCCATAATTCCAACCCGAGGTTAGTTCCATACTCTTCTCACTCCACCTTAAGCTTCGGTTTGGAGACAAATTCCTCCCCATTCAAGAAAATGAAGAACATAAAAGCAACGAAAACAATCATCCAGAAAAGTGTTGCCGTCACATTCTCCGAAATCAGGACACACAGAATCGTCATTGCGGCCGAGAAAATCGCCCCAGCAATAGCTCCTCCATTGGCATTGAAATTAAAAATAGAATCCTCAAATTTCGTTGGCAAGTTAGATGGATCTATTTGGACATTCCCCAAAAACAAATCAATTGCATCTTGTCTGTAACCATCCGCAAAATTGTTCTTAAAATATCTCGTTACTGCATTAATACCATCATTGACTGCCCCATTTAATGTTCTCTTCCCGATTCTAGTAAAGTCTGCTTTCAATGCTCCTGTTCCCGCGTACTGTTTGCTGCATTCATCTCCGTTATCAGCCCATACTACAATTGAAACAATTATAATCGCCATAATTAGAGAAAATCAATAAAAAGCTTACGATTCTTGAAGATATGACTAAAATCATAGAGTTCATCAAGGGACCTGACGGAGTTATCTATGATCTTCAGGAAAACTAGTTGTTGCTTTAGAGCTTCTTTTGCAATCACGGACTGAACAACATTGGTTCTATCGAGACAGTCCATGCAGTTCGTCCTGAAATATCCTGTCTGGAATCTGGTGTCCGTCGGATTTCTCACACTCGAGCAGAAAAATCTATAAGCATAATTCTTATTTAGAAATTAAATCCAAAACCTTACCCAAAGTCAGTGATGTCCTGAAGTAGGATATCATGGAGAATACTCAGTCGATCCCAATTCAAAGCTTTGCATTCTTTATGGAAATCGAAGCCAATATACTTCACAAAGTCCAAATTTGCTTGGGTAGAAATTCTCTCCAATTCTCCTCCAATACTTTTCTCTCTTCCTTTCTGATTAACGAGATTAACAATAACATGTTTCCCACCGTAATTCTGTTGTTGTAATCTCATGTGTTTCATGTAAGCATCTAGTTGATTATCTGCCGGTTTTATCATCGGACTCGGTTGCCACTTAAGATTCGGTCTCTGGCTCCAATAAAGCGGAATCGATCCTCTCATCTGTATGAAAGCTGTTAAAACTCTCCTTGAAGATTCCTGATTCTGATCAAATTCCATAATTTGCTCAGTTTCCACAAAATTTGCACTATTTCCTGTAAGGTCTGTCCCTCTCATATAAAATCTGACTCCAGCTCTATGGATTGAACGTCGAGAAATCAAGGCCAATTTAAACGTTGATCCCCTGACAATGCAGGTCTTGATTCCGACGAATCCATGCATAACAGGCAAGGTGTATCTAGTCAACGCCGGGATCGCTGAAAGAGGACTCGCCAGATGTCTATTCCAAACAAATCTCGGATTCGCTCTTTCCATCATCGGGAGCTGTCGGAAATTCGGGGTGGCGTTGTCCGTAAGCCATTGGAGGGAATGAGTCAGATCGAAGGCTGTGGAATAATAAAAGCCGGCCGTTGCCAAGACCAATTGGATCATATCCACAAAGTTCTTGTTGTGGAATCTCTCTTTCTCGGTAAGATGGAGAGTTGTTTTGTTGAAAGGGATGACTTCTGTCTCGGTAATATGGTAGATTTCCGCATTGTTCAGAGTTCCGACAAGTTCGGCTTTTTTGATCACGATCAAATGGTCACCGGAAATGAGTCTTGTGATACCGAGGATTCCATAAATCTGAGTCAACTCCGCTTGATCAATGGGGATGGGGAAATCACTGTTGCCTAAAATAGAAAAGTAGAAAATAAGATTCATATCCAAACTCACTTTTCAACTTCAATTCTCCTGAAATCCTGTCGATTTCCAAGTAGGCATTGGAGACAATAGCTCCAATTTTGTCTCTGGGCTCGACAAAGAACTTGTCCGCCAACGTATATCTAAAAAAATGTTCATAGTAATCGATACAAGAAAACTTACAAATGGAATCTTTCATATACATCTGTGACTGCCATGATTCTCCTTTTATTATTGAATCAGCATCGATCTGAAAAGGAAATTATTTAGTACTAAGTAAATAGAAGCAGAAAATATAGAACAAATGCAAATTAAACGAGAAAAGCCACGGAAAACAAAATCTGACAAATAAAGTTCTATACTTCTACTACACCAGAAATAGTGACTTCAGATTGTGGTAATGTATTTAGGGAATACTTTGAACAGAAGAAAAGGGATTTTATATGGAAAAAAGGGAGACAGGAGATAAGAATCGAGACGTTGCGTGGAGTGTATCCACTACACAGAGATCTTTGGACGCACTTTGCCAAAATTGACCTCGTTGACAGACTGCAATTCTGCTTCCAGCTCTCGTCCTTAGTTTCAAACGCCTGTTTCAAAAACCCAGAAATGAACGAATCTCGGAAATTCACATAAAATGATCTCGTAAGAACAAAAGTCGTTTTACAATATCGGAAAAACTCTCTAATATTATTTACATTCGAGTTGAGTCGTTTCTTTATGTTCCTTTTTGCTTTTGACTGAAGATTTTTTGTTGATTTACAAATTGGAAGTCCACATATGAAACCATAAATCAGACCAAATCACTTTATGGGAATGTCTTTCTTTGTTCCTGGTTCCAAGAGGATTTCTCGATGAATATTTTTAAAGTGATTTGAATGAAGTCGACGATAGGAGATCTTGAAGCAGAATTCCTTCTCTTCATATTTGAAGAGCCTTCTACTTGCAAATATTCACTTTATATCATAGCTCTATTTATAAGCTCCAAAATTAGAGACTTATGGTTGGGTAATTGTAGGAATTACATCATTTGTATGGCAAAAAGAAAAATACAGTTTCTAAAGAGCTCTAAGTTTGGAAATAATAACACAAAACTTCACTTCAAAAGAACCGTCACTGCAAAATTCAGAAAGCCATTCCGAGAGTTTCTCACTCCTTGTGACAACAAAACTTCTGAAACCCCACATAGATCCCCTTTGATTTTCAAAATCAAGTTCAAATTTCTTTTATTTCACAAATCAACATTTTATTCGAATCAATTTTAACTTCTAAAATGCTTAAAAACTGCCCGTAATTTTCCTGGATTTAAATACTGTACAAAACCTGTTTTTTCTGAAAGCAGTTATTGCTGATCATTTTGCAGAGGATCGCTAAGAAGTTTTTTCTTTTCTGAAGTTGGAATATGAATCGTAGAAGAAGTAACAATAACAGCTGGAGAAGAATCGTAGTCTTCCATTCTTTCGACAGTATCGTTGTAGACACCGTTGTTAAAACTCACGTAAGAAGGATTTGTGAAATTCGTTGTCTGAAAAAACCATCATATTACATATACTATTATAAAGAAGCATTCATTTTTATACTTTCCTCTCAATATGGTTTTTGGAAAGTTTTGGGAACTTCTGTGAAATTTCGATTTTAAAACATCTGAAATAACGATCGAAAATCACTCACTTCATCAACATGTCTTTCATCTTCATCTGCCATGAAAGCAGGGTTATGGAACTCGTCCATATCTGCATCAGCTCCAGGTTCGTTGAACATTCGATGATGTCTGAAGAGCTTGATTCCATGTCGATCATTTCGTACAAATATGAAGTACATAATCAACAACGCCAAAACACAGAGAAAAACGACAGAAATAAACATCGAAACCATAGTTCCCATCGGAGACCCATCTTCCGCTCTCGTTAATGACGGAACTTGGATTTCGCAATGAGTTCCTAGTGATTGAGAAGGACATCTAAATAACAATTATTTTTAAGTATTTCCATATTAATAATAATAAATCCAACCTGCAAATGGGATATCCGCCTTGAATAAAACAGCTTCCTCCGTTCTGACAGTAATGGTCACAAGTCGGTTCATTACATATTAATCCTTCCCATCCGAATCTACAGATGCATCTAGGAGGTCCAGAAGAAGGTTTCAAGCACTGACCAAAGTTGGAACACGGCAGTTCTTTACAGGAAGTCGCGTTAATTATGTCGCATCTGGAATTAGTTATAAATATTTGAAACAATTTTAAATTTATATATAGAAACCCTCACCTTTTCCCATCCAATCCACTAGGACAATCACACATCGGGCCTTTATCTCTGTCTAGTTTACAAACTGATCCATTTTCGCAATCTTCTTCACAAGCATCCAGATTTTCACATCTTTCTCCAGAATATCCCGGGTTGCATCTGCATTTCCACTGTTTCACCGGGTTTTTGTTATTTGGATCCGGACCAATATCCGTCACTTCTTCACATTCGCTTTCATTTAAGCAGTAATCTTCGCATTTTCTTTCTTCTCCACAATCTTTTCCTGTGAACCTTGAAGTACAAGCACAAACAGCTTCTCCATCAGGTTTCGGAACACAAATACCGTCGTTGAGACAAATAGTTTCGTTTCTGGAGCAAGAATCTTGTTCACATCTTCTTCCAGAAAATCCTTTCTGACAAAGACAAGTCACGGGACTCGTTAATAGAGTTCCATTCCGAAGACATTCTCCTCCATTTAAACAATAGTTTTTGCAAAGATCTTGTCCACAATTCTTTCCGATGAATCCTACTTGACAAACACACATTTCTGAGTCCTTCTTGCAATATCCGCCATTGAGACAAATCACCTCTAGTCCGGTTTCCTTGTTAATACAATTTTCACATCTTCTTCCGGAAAAATGACTTCCACATTGACAGAAAGGTTTCGATTCCGATGCCAAAGAACACTTTCCTTCGTTGTAACAAAAGTCGTCACAGGTAGTGGATTCAGTACTTAGATGAACGTCACAATTCGGACCCAGATATCCTTCATCACACCGACAGTAAGCCAACCCACTCTGTTCGTCGATTTTACAAGTTCCAGTAGGTCCACAGAGACCTGTACATTTAAATCTTTCGCATCTTTTGCCCATAAATTCCGCAGGACAATTACATATTGCTTTCGACTCTTGCTTAGCAACGTTAAATTGAATCGAACAAGTCCCCTCATTCATACATGCATTTGTACAAAGCGAATTCTCACAGTAATTTCCATAACTTCCTGGTGGACATCTGCATGTTTTCGTCACAGAATCACAAATTCCTCCATGTTTGCAGGACTTTTCTCCGCAAGGTTTGTCCGCCGCAAATAACCATCTCAACTGTATGCATTTACCTCCATCAAAATACTCATCAGCTTCACAGAGACATTTCGGGGTCTCATTTATCGTAATACAAGGTTGGGGTCCACAAATATTTTCCGTCACACAGACACTTGGTTTGTCCGCGAATCTTTTCGTTGGATGAATCACTTTCAAAAAAGCCAGAGGATTAACAGCTTTAACTTTTTTAACTGTAGTTTCATAAAAGTTCCCGAACTTGTGTGTTCTCCAAACACTGCCTCCAGGTATTCCGACTATGTAAAGATAATCATCAAAAATATCAATACTAGACGGTCTGTCATGAAGAGTGCCGTTTTGATATCCATATTTCTTAATCATTTGACGATCTGTTCCGTCTAGTCTCGTTGATTCTACGGAACCTTTCAAAGTATCCACCCAATAAAGTCTCCTGAAAAATATAAATTTCAAGGTTGATAAATTTAGAATCCCCCAAATTTGATTGGACTCACCGATTAAATTCATCCACAACAAGGGATTTGGGTTCATAGATGTCTCTTATGACGATAGTTTCCCTGTTACTTCCATCCAAATTCGCCATCTCTATCACTGGATAAGGCTCCATAGAAGACCAATAAACTTTTCCTTCTCTCGATGAAACCGCCAAAGATGATATTACTCCAAGATCGTGTCCGATGAGTTCCACATATTTTTCCGGATTTGTGTTCTTCCTCACCAAAATAGCTGATCTCTTGATTACTGTGTTCGAATGAACAGTATATACATTTCTATGGACCCAATCGAAGGCAATATGGACAGCTTTCAAAAACCTTGGCGGAGCTTTCAAATTCATTCCAGAAACATCTCTGTTTTTCCTTGAGACTTTGTCACTCACCATGTCGTCCAGAGTGCCATTCAACAACTCCCCTCCTTTCACATAGTACATCACTACCTCTTTTCCATCAGGGGACCAGTAGTCAAAGGAAATAACTTCATCCTGGATTTTCCCTGTGGTGACGTCAATGAAATTCGGAGCCCCAGGTTTACTCCTGAACATTCTCACGAGCTGTCCGTCGAGAAGAACAGCGACTGCAGAATCCCTATCTTGAGCTTTGCATTTTATCGACGACTCATAGACATATCCAGGAGCACAGAAGCACTTCGGGATGTGGCCTTGTTGGAGGCAAAAATGAGAACAAATTCCGAAAGTGTCGCAAAGATGAGATTTGCATCCCTGCTCATCGGATCCGTCACCGCAGTCGTCTTTTCCATCACATTTCAGCTGTCGAGGAATACAGACTCCTGTATGACACCTGAAGGTACCGAAACCGCACTTTGTTGTACCTGAAAAATTAAATAATTTTTTTAATCTAAAAACCTAAAATTAGATATTTTTACGCCCTTGTCATAAACAAGATCAATTGCCAATTAACGGATGTGGAAATTTTCTTTGGACTTTTGACTTTTCTGATAATAATTTTATGAACCGGATATCGAGACATTCGATAAGCAATCCTCCGAGTTGCTGATCATCTACTACATTGTTCTTACCGGAATATTTCTGATAAGACCTCTTTCCCTCCCATATAAAATCGCCATCATTATTCCTAACTCTGTATTTCCTCTCAAAAAATGAAGTTCTTTTTGCTTTTTGCTGTTGCAGCCAGCATCCCCTTCACTTCGGCCACCATCGGCTGGGACGGTATCCAAGCCGTCTCCACATCCGGATTCCAATGTCTCTGGAACAGCGGGTACAGATTCTTCATCGCTCGTGTCTGGGAATCCGTCGGAAACTACGACACCACTGGAATCCAAAACATCAAAAACGCCAGAGCCGCAGGATGGGTCGATGTTGACGGATATATCTTCCCCTGTCTCCGAAGCAGTTGCGCTTCTGCCAAGAGCCAAGTCGAAGCTACAGTAAACCGACTTAAGTCTGACGGTGCTAAATTCGGAATGATCTGGCTCGATATCGAACGTCTTGCCTGGCCAGCCGACAAAAACCACAACCGTCAATTCATCACCGACATGATGAACCAACTTGCTGCTATGGGTGTTAATTATGGTATCTACACAAATTACAACAACTGGGAAGCTATTGTTGGAGCCGATTGGACAGGCGGATCCAGCCGACCTCTGTGGTGGGCAACATACAACGGACATCAAGATTACACCGGATTCTCTGCATTCGGAGGCTGGAGTAAGCCCAGTATCCACCAATATTCCGGATCCGTCAAGGGACCTTGCAGTGTCAGCATGGATCAGAACTGGTATCCATGAACAATTTTCTCTCGACCAATGTATTAATCGTTAAAAAAGATAATAAAAATTTTCTGCTTTTGAAAGGAATTAAGGTTCCAAGACGTCAATTTTCCTTATCGGAAGGCAATTAAAAGAAAAATAGTTTTTTGTATTTGAGACAACTGTCGGGAATTATTGGGTCTTTAGAGTATTTTTAATAAAGATAAACTTACAGTAAGTGTTTTTCTCGTCGCTTTCATCAACACAATCGTTCACGCCATCACAAAGTCCAGAATGTGGATAACAACGACGGTTTTTGCACTGAAGATGACTAGCGGTACACTCGTGTCTTTCACAAATACCCTCTGTTTCATCTTCTCCATTGGGGCAATCTGGGATTCCATCACAAACTTTCCCCTTCGAAACACATTGATATCGATGAATTGGCGAAATCGAAGAAGTAGTATTCGCTATACACCTAATTCCGCCTTCCTGATAATAAGCATCTTCTTCATCACAATCACAGTATATTTCATCCGATCCATCTGCACAATCAGGGATTCCGTCGCAAACTTTCGAAAGTTGGAGACACTTGGATTCTGGAGCTTTGCATTGGAAACTCGAGTTGTCGCATTTGTTGCATCCTATTTCGTCAGAGTAATCGTTACATTGAGCTATTCCGTCACATTTCTCTTCCAAGGAATAACATCTACTTAGATCGAGACAAGGAAGTTTGTTTCCACAATTGAAACTTTCTTCCGAACAATCGGATTCGTCGCTTTCATCAGTACAATCTGGTTCTCCATCGCAAACAAACTTCTTCAAAATACATTTCTTGTCTGAATGACACATAAATTGGTCATTTGTACAGGAGTTCGTGGACGATGAGCAGTCTTTTTCGTCTTCATTTCCAGAACAATCTGCAGAACCATCGCAAAGCCAAGAAACCGGGATGCACCTTCCTGTCGAACATCTGAATTCGTAGTCTGTACATGTTCGATTGGCTGAAAAATTACCAAAAGTTAGTGTTAATTTACATTCATTTCACATATAAAGCGAAACTAAAGTATGCGAAAAGTGAGGGAAACTTAATCCAACTTAGGAACATACCACAAACTGATAAATTTTCGTCTTCGCTGTTGGGGCAATCACTCTGTCCATCACATAAATGGATCGACTGGACACATCTTCTGTTCGATCCTATGCCACATTCAAAGTTCCCAGAAGGACATTGTGGGGGTTCTAAAAAAATTAAACTTGGTTCCGTATAAAAACATACACTATTAACACAAAAACACACCACAATTCTGTTGCTCATCTTCACCATTCGGACAGTCATTTTCACCATCACATATCCACGACTTTGCGATACAACGGACAGGATTCGATGTATTCTTGTCACGACACAAGAAATAATTTGGTTCTGTGCATTTCGACAAGTGAATAGCTATAAGGAAAAAGTGTAAGTGAAAGTTCACAACAAAAAGATAGAAAAAACAAAGACAAATATGCAGAAATAAAACCAACCACATTGTCTTTCATCAGAATTGTCTCCACAATCGTTGGTTCCGTCACAAAGAGAAGTTATGGGAATACATTTGGGAGATTCGGAACATTTGAATTGATCTTCATGACAGTTGTAGTCCGTACAAAGTTTAGTTTCCTCATCAGCGCCATTGGGACAATCATTCTTTCCATCACATATCAATTCCGATTCCACACAGTTGGAATCGTTGTGAACAGAAACAGTCAAGTCGCACATCATGAATCCCGGAGCACACTTAAAGCTCGGACAGGTGCTCGGCTCGTCCTGAAAGTCTCCGCAGTCGTTGTGGCCATCACATTTGAAATAAAAAGGAAGGCATTTGTATGTTTTTTCACACACAAATTCTGAAGGATTACAATTCGGGACACATTTCGATCCTTCTGCCTTGAATCCTTCTGCACAGATGCATTCGTATCCGATTTTCCCTACTTTCGGAATACACAGATTATCACATCGGTTAGGGAATTCACAAGGATGCTGTTTCTGTTCACTAACTTCCACCGAAGGAGGAGCTTGCTGAACAACAGAATGATAAATTTTAATTCCCATAGGTTTGTATAGCTGTCCTTCTATCAAAGTTTTCTGCTCCTTTCCATTTCGTTTATTCGCTTTTTGAACTGTTCTATTTGTAGCCTCTGTCCAGTAAATGTAATCTTCAAAAACAGCCAAACCGAAAATCCTTCCCACTGTCTTTCTAACAACAACTTTCCTGTTGTCTCCATTGTAGTCGCAGGACCCGATGTAATCCAAGTAAGCGTCGCCCCAAAATAGTCTTTTCGCTGCAGAATCCACAGCCAAGGCGTTAACCCACTTGAGAGAAGTATCTATTATCAATTTCACTTCTTTTCCTCCCAAACTCATCCGTCCGATATGAGATATCCTTCCCCAATCTGTCCAGAAAAGAAGTCCGACCTCCGGATCTCCCACGATAGCTCTCGGTTCACTCAAAGGTCCGTCTTTCAACAAAGTTCTGACGAACTTCCCTTCCAAATTCGCCATGTAAATAGCATGACTATCTCTATCACACCAATAAATATTCTTTCCAACATGATCTATGAAAATGCCCTCAGGTGACGTACTCGAAATATGTGTCAATTCGGTATAATTGGAATTCGAGCCATTGTCGAAGCCTATGTAGCCGATCCTGCTGTCGACGACAGAAACATCAGTCAAATAAATCCTGCTCGATCTATAATCAAAATCAAGTGCAACTCCGTTGTTCAAATTCGACGCTATTATCTGTCTCGGATGACCATCAAGAGAATAGGCTCTCAATTGTCTCCTGTTGATTATCAAAAGCAAAGGTTCTCCAGTGCCAGCTTTGTGACGACATACTCGTTTCCTTTCTTGTTCCAATTCATACCCTGGAGCACAGGCACAATTGTAACGGTAATTACTCGATCTTCCCGTTGTTTCGCAAATTTGAGAACAAGGAAGTTCGTTGCAGCGATTTTGATCTGAAAGGAATAAAATCCATGTAATTCACGTAATTCATGTAAAAAATAAAAACTCACAAATACAAGTCCTATTGTCAGCAGGATTCAAAACCATTCCTTCATCGGTACAAACACATTGATATCCTATCTTCTTTTGTAGACATCCATCTTCACAAGGTGAATCTTTGAAGCACTCATTCTCTCCACACTTTTTCTCATCACTCCAGTCGCCACAATCATTTTTCTTGTCACAAATCAACTCCTCTTCTATGCAAACCCCGTTGCTACATTCGAACATGTTTGCTGGGCAGTTTTTCCTGTAATGAGCACCACAAACGATGTCGTTTTCATCAGATGAGTCCCTACAATCGGGAATCCCGTTGCAAGTCCAATTTCTGAAAATGCATTGTCCAGAAGCACATTTGAATTCTCCCAGACCGCATTTCCTGTGGACACATCCAGGAGGCTCATCGGAATTGTCCCAGCAATCTGCTTCTCCGTCGCAAAACGATCGCAAAGGAATACAGTCCGGCAAACTCGATCTTGTTTTTTTGGTTTGACATTGAAATTCCGAAGCTCTACATTGCGAAAAAACTGAAGTCGAAATCGTCGTGCAGTTTGTTTCGTCACTACTAGGAGCTCCTTTTACTGTAGAATCCAGACAGTCATCGATCCCGTCGCATCTGAAACTCATCGGAAGACAGATTCCGCTCTTGCAAAGGAAAGACTTCTTCGTGTCGCACTTTTCTGTACACGTCAACTCATCGCTTCTGTCGCTGCAATCCGCTTGTCCATCACATCTTTTCAGCAAGTCAATACAAGTTCCATCTGGACATTGGAATTCATATTTTTCATTACATTGTTTGGAACAATTTTCCTCATCAGAAGAACTTCCACAGTCACTGGTTCCGTCACAAACGAAATCTATAGGGATACATGTTTCCGTTCCACGACATTTGTGTTCATCTGGGCGACATTCTCTCTTCTTCGTCGTCGTCATATATGGGTTTTTCGTAAATCCACTCGGACAATGTTCCTCATCCCAGCTATCCCAGCAGTCATTATACCCATCACAAAACCAGTCAGCAATAATACATTGAGTAGTATGAGCACAATTAATCATAGTTTTGGTGTGGTATTTTTGGTCTGTACAATTTCTCTTTGGACAATTTTTTTCATCGGAAGCATCGCTACAATCTTTAATGTAGTTACATCTCGATGAACCAGTCACACATTGTCCATTTGCGCACCGAAACTCGTCGACGGAACAACTGCAGTTATGTTCATCCTTGAAGTTGCCACAATCGTTGATCTTGTTGCAACGTTTGGATTCCTTGATGCACATCCCGTTTCCACAAGCAAAATATCCTGACCTACATACTCTATCATTACAGTAATCGATGTTTTCGTCTTCTCCGTTAGGACATTCCGAGACTCCATCACATGTTTCGTCGTACGGAATACATCTTCCACTCGACACACAAAGAAATTCGTTGTTGCTGCATTCCGTTTCCCTGGATTCTCCGGAACATGTTGTTTCGTCAGGATTCAGGATCCTTCCAGGCTTGCAAGCACATCTCGCTCTTCCCTTAGCATCCATCCGACATAAATCTTCACATTTCAAAATCAACCCAAGCGTCGTGCTACATTGATCGTTTCCGCATTTCGCAACGTCTTCCGCAAAAATAGTCAATCCCATAGGTTGATCACTCATATTTCCATGGATAACAATTGTGTCTTCTCCAGTAAACTTATCCAACATCAGCACAGCTCTATGGACCCAATCTGTATAGTACAGGTGATCTCCATAGATCGCCAACGAGAAAGGATGGGCAGGGAAATCTATGGACGTGGATTTGTTTTCGTTCGAAACAACGACTTCTCTGTTGAGTCCGTCGTAGTCACATCTCTCGATCTTGTCCAATCTAGCGTCGGCCCAGTAGAGTTTCTGGGAATTGTAGTCAATCGAGATGGCGTTTGGAGTCCGGATATCCGTCGAAATTATCCTTTCGTGTTTGAATCCGGAGAAATACAGTCGATTTATCGACGGCATATCTACTCTCCAGTTAGTATAGTAAATCAACCTAAATTACATGATTGCGTATGAATTCTACAAAAATTTTATATATGGAGACTCACATTTGACAAGGATCCACGGCGATTCCTCTAGGTTTGTCGTACTCGCTCAATTCCAAGATAACAGAGGCCTTTTTCGGATAATTGTTCTTGTCTTTATCGAGCAGACTTACTCTCATGATGCTCGGTCCGCTAGTGAAATAAACATCTCGATGTTTTTCGTCGAAAGCGATTCCTTCAACTTGCTTGACGTCTTGAGTGATGACGAAATAATCGCTTTGATCGATTTTGATCGCTACTAACCGATTCGCTTTGATATCAGATACAATCAACTGGAACCTATCGTAATCCGCAGCCACGGCAACAGGAGCTCTGATGATCTCTGGATCTGTTACTGGTTTATAAGCTCCAAGGAATTCTCTCCGTTCAATCGCTGTCGAAACAGACAAATGGTCTTCCGAAACATCGAGGGAACCGTAAGTGGGAGCAAATGCTACTTGACCTCCTCGAACGTAAGCCATGAAAGCACGGTGATCTAAAAATTTTAATGAAATTTGAGTGCCGAAACGAATTCTTGAAAAAATGGGAACTGTAATAGGCGAGAATCCCAAAAGTAGTTTGAATAGTAAATTTCAAGAATTTTCAAAAACAACTCACGTTCACAACTCTTCCTATCTTTTCCCAACTTGCTGAATACACATGCACATTTTTGAACATTCGATGGTCCCAAAAAGTAGCAAATTTGCTCACATCCTCCGTTGTTGTTGTTACACTCGTTGTCGAAGCTTTTCGCGAGTTTTCTATCATATCCTTTTATATCTTTCAATTGAGCTTTTAACCCTCCCAGATTCTTGACGGTTTCGTTCATTATCGATCCATTATTTTCATCAAATTCAGCTCTATAAAGTTGTCTTCTAACAGAGTAATACAGCACACCATCAAACACTTCAACAGTATCGTAAGCTGTTTTCGAATTTCTTATCTGTTTTTCATCTTTTCCCGAATAATCCACGGTTGAAATCATCGTACTCATTTTGGAAGTGAAAACAAGTCTTTTCCTTTTCAGGTCTATCGCCAACAAAGTGATCAGGGGATTATCCTTGACAATTTGGGAGTTGCTGGATCCGTCGAAGCGGCACTTCATGATACCTGTCCTCGACAGCCAGAAAAGCCATCCTTCCGCCGGATCAATGACGAGGTTGTTGATGGTGTCGTTGAACTTTCTCAGAACAGATATCCTAATATCATCAGAATCCGGATGAAGGAGTTCTATGTTGCCCGAGAGATGTCTTCCTGGAGACATAGGAACAAAACTCGAAACGAAAACATATCCTTTTGCTGGATCTATTGCTAATCCACTTAACCTCGAATTTCCTCCAGAAAAAATCTTCCTGATGGACGATTTTGGATTTGTCAAGTTCATCACGTAAAGTTCGTTGAGTTTACTGTCGAGAAGATAAACCTTATCTCTTTTCGAATCCAATCCGATCCTCCTTGGCTGGATATTCGCGACTTCGTTTCCGCTCAGAACCAAATTCGTGGATTCCAATTTTCCTTCCGGATTGTCCATATTTTGCCAGAAAATTTCGCCATTAGCATCAACATAAATTAACTTTTTTTCCGGATAAACACACTTTCCTGATTCTTGGACATATCCATCGGCACAAACACATTTGTAGTCCTTATATGACCTAATACAAATTTGATCGCATTTCATAGATTCACATTGATCCGGTTCTTCTTCCGAGTTCTGAAGTTCCAATTCCCACGCAGATCGATCCATAATTTTCATCGAAACGAGATTAGTGTTATTCGATCTCAACAACCTACTGCTTTTCCTCAATTCGAAGGGTTTTCCACCAGTATAGTAATTCGTCGAAATCATCCTGGCCAAAATATCCCCGGACCCTTTGTCGTAAAAAATCAACTCCTGAGCATCATCATCCAAAGCGATCAGAACAGGGATCTTCATGGGGTCTGAAGAGGTGTTCATCGTATGAAGGTTCATCGTCGACAATTCCAGGATCCTGATTTTGCTCAACGTCGGCTGAGTCCAGAAAAGCCTTTTGTTGTTGTCTATTATCAAGGAACTCGGATCTACTGTAGCATCCCCAGAAATACCTTTTAAGCTTATTTCCGCCATCTTCTTTCCACTAGCACTTGCTTTGAAGAGGACCGGAGGTGAGTATCCTATGTCGAACCAATACAATTCTCCTTCGACGTAATTTATCTGGACAGGTTTTTTCATTTTTTCTTCGGTTTTAGATGAAATAATCGTTTTTTTGTACTTTCCATCCAAAGTAACGACCGAAATCCAAGCTTCTGTGAAGTTACTAGAATCTATACTTTTCCATCCTGTAAAATACAGTAATCCTTGAGCAGAATCCACAGACAGCCCGTAACAATTATCAGCTCCGGATTTTAGTAAAACTTCTTGTTCCGTCATAGAGGCATTTCCCATATGAAGTCTGTAAATTCTCCCATTGAATAAGTCACTCCAAAAAATCGTCGTCGTTCTCGGATCCGTCGCTAGAGAACTTATGTTTTCGTCTGCCTTAGGCGCCAAAAGAGGGAAAACAACTGCATTCGGTCTGTCGATTTCTATTGCTGTTACTGTCGTTGAAGTGGCGAAAATCAGGATCTGATTGATAGGGACACAAGATTTCCCGGAACTATCCAGAGTCATCATGTGAGGACAGAAACACTTCCTTTCCGTCCTGGATTCAATCAAACAAAGATGACTACATCCACCGTTATTTTCTCTGCATGGATTTTTGATTCCTTTCGGCTGTCTCGATGAATGTACAACTTTAAGATCGAAAGGTTGATTATTTGTGTCTTCTACCAAAACCACATCCGAGCCATTCCACTTATTCGCTCTGTAAATATTCGTATTTCTCCAATCAGTCCAGTAAATATGAGATTCAAAAACAGAAATCGCAAACGGATGAGCCATATTTTGAGCATCTCGAAGAATCAAACGATAGTCCTCTCCTTCGTAGGTGATGGTATGAACAGAATCCGACTTCGCATCAATCCAATAAATCCGTTCAGTCACATAGTCACACGTTAATCCATTTGGCCATCCACCCTCCGGGAGATCCAGAACTTTGAATAAGATTTTCCTGTTCGTCCCAGCCATCGTTGCCCTCTCGATCCTCGGGTTTTCTTCTTGCCAATCCGTCCAAAACATCAATCCTTTTGTCGGATCAAGTGCTAGAGCTCTCAAATTGTGCATTTCATCTTTGATTACAGTTGCAGAAAAACTTCCATCAAAATTAACGACTTGAATCTGATCCAGAAGAGAATCTACCCAGTACACGTTCTTCCCTATCCAATCCACCGCGAGACCCTCTGCTGTCCAAATCCCGACCTTGACGATAGGTTTGATGTCGACCAAAACTCCGGAATTAATTTTTCCTTTGAAAATTTGATCTTTTTGGATATCAGACCAAAAGAGCGTAATACTGGAAGCATTTTCGAAGTAATAATCAATAGCTATGGTGTTTCGTAACTGAGACAATAACGGAATACTCGTTTGAGCGATTCCTTTCCCGGACAAAGACGGCTTGGTGGACAATTCTGATCCTAAATTGACTAGTCTGATGTCGTAGCGATTGGTGAAAATCAAAAACGGTTCTTCATCAGTCGTTGACTTGCAAGTGAAGGAGTCCGATTCCATCTCGTATCCAGGAAGACAATGACAGTACTTCCTAGACCCGTGAGATTCACAAAGTTGAGAGCACGCTCCAAACGAGCAAGGAGATATTTCTGAAAATTCCTCATATATTAACTCCTTCTATTAAACATAGGTTCATATGAAAGCTCACTTTTGCACTTGCTTCCGTCGGAATCGAGGGTGTAACCCTCCTTGCAATCACAGACGTATCCCGTGGGTCGATTGTGACAAATCTGTTCACAAGTAGCTTCTTGACACAGCCTGTCCTCACAAAGGAAACCTTCGTCGTCCTTGTTCGGGCAGTCATAGGTTCCGTCACAAACAGAACTTGAATGAAGACAAAGATTTCTCGAATCATTTCTGCAAAGATAGTACGGAGGAAGACATCTTTCCGGATTTATCGTATCCCTCGACGGAGAACAGGATTTCTCGTCGGAGTTATCCGAGCAATCTCTGTATCCATCGCAAACAAACTTCATCGGAATACATCGCGTGGAGTCGTTGCATTTGAACTGGTCTCCTTGGCATGTCAGCATCGGACAATCCTCCTCATCAGTTCCGTCTTGGCAATCCTTCTCTCCATCGCATTTGAAAACGCTTCTGATGCATTCGAAGTGCTTTTTGCATTGGAACTGATTGATTAAAGGACAGAAAAGTGGATTCATCGACGGCAAAGCTGGCTTCGACATACAATAAGTAGAGTTTTCGTCGAATCCGTTCTCACAATCAAAGACTCCATCGCATCTGAACTTGTTACTGAGGCAAGGAGAGTTTTCAGAACATCTGAATTCCGCTCCTATGACGCAGCCCGACTGACAGTGCTGCTCGTCGGAGCCGTCTCTACAGTCGTTGTGTCCGTCGCAGACGAAGCTAGAAGCGATACATTTGGAATTTTGACATCGGAATTGACCAGGAGGACAGTTCTCACGTTCTTCTGAAATGAACCCATATATAAAAAGTAAAAAAGTTCACGTATCCAAACAATTTCCTCTTTAACCTCCACATGTTAAGGTAATGGTTTTCTGGATCTTTACATATGAAATCCTACTTACCACAATCCAACTCGTCAGAAATATCGTCAGGAACTTTTGGAGTCTTGCAATCGAAAGTTAAATCACACTGCCACTTCTTTGGAATGCACTTCTTTGATTTCTTGCAGAGGAATTTGTTTGAGGGACACTTCGGTTCCAGCTTGCATTCTTTCAGATTCTCGTCATCTCCACCGGCACAATCCTTGTCTCCATCGCAAAGCCAACTTTTGTCGATGCACTGATTGGATTCGCAAAGGAAGGAATCGTTGAGGGGACATCTGAATTTTTCGCAAGCACCTCCGGGAGATCTGTCTTCATCCGATCCATCTTCGCAGTCGTTGGCAGCATCGCAGAGGAGAGATCTGTCGATGCAGAGTTTCGATTTGACGCATTGAAATTGCATGATGGAATCGCACCCTTTGTGCATCGAAGTTGTTTCGTTCACGTCACATTTCTTTGGATTAGAAGGTGAGATCTGAAAATTGAATTCTTATATATTGAAACACGATATTTAAACAATATAAAGTCAGTAAAAGGGAAAACCAGGAATTAACATATGGAGGAAATTTTACCGAATATCCTTGAGCACATCCACAAGTTCTCTTTTCGCAATCCTTCTTTTCCCCACAGTATATCGGGTAACAGAGCTGTTCACAGTCTCCGAATCCATTTTTGCTCGAACAGGCATCGTTGGCTTTTTCTAGTTTTTTCTTCGAAGCTGCTTCATCGTAGACAGCCAAGGCGAAAATAGGGACGTCGTCTTCGTAAAAAGCTTTCGGAGTTCCCTTCAAGTCCCCGTTGGAGTCTATTTCGACTGCATTTATTTTAGGTGTCCTGAATTCCGTCCAAAGGAGGTAGTTCTGGAAGATGGCTATTCCGTAAGGATTGTTCACTTGGTTTCCTTGGATTATCATTTTTCTCTCGGCCCCGGTGAATCTGATACGCTCGATCGTGAGATAATAGGCATCGCACCAGTAGAGCCAACCTGGAAAAATTAATTTTGGTCGAAATGGAAAGAATTCAATGAGGTTAAGTGTGGTTTTTATTGGAAATTGGAAATTAAATTTTTGAATTTCCCGCACAGGGCCCAACTCTCATTATTTGGCTTATTTTCTTTTTGAATACAGGAAAACGAGTTCGAGACTTCAGAAAAATAAATAAAACTGTTCAAGATTGGTTTTTTATGAACGTCAATTTTCCTCTATATATCAATCTTTCGCCATTATTCTGTGAAATCTTTTTTCAGATCTGAATTCCTGATGTTATTGTTTCCTAGAAGTCAATTCCATCAAATCCGGATGCACTTTAATGAGAGTTTTCGAAAAAAGTTCCCTCCCAAGAAGTCTTTCGAAGCCAAGTTCGGTCGTTTGCGAGTCGCTGTTGTTTTATTCTCTTCTATCTACTGTGGGATGATCATTGCTCGAGAATCTGCGGAAATGCTCGAAAAAACAAATATTTTCGTTGCTGATAATGACGATTGATGTAACTTTTAAATTAAAGTTATTGTTATTCGAAAAACATTTTTTGAAGGCACTTTAAACTCCGATTATATGTTGAAACTTGTATTTCATAGTGCTGTCAAATATAGAACTCTCTTCCAGAGAGAGAGTGATATAATTTGTTTTTGTAAGCGAGATTGTATTTTTTATTAAGGTAAGAATTTTAGAATTTTTGGAAATTGTGATATATGAAGTTTAGATGGTTTAAATTTCCTTGCTCGAAACTATTACAGGAAATTTAACAGTGTTGCTGGAATAATTATTATGAATGGAAATCTTCTGCCCCTTCAACGTTTCTGAAGTTGAACGAGATGAATCTCCAGATCCGAGATGACTTGCGGCTACTTTATTTATTTTTATAGGACAATAAACTACTGACGAGGAAGTTTTCGAAAATTCAGAAATTGTATTTTATGGATTTTTTCGATTTTCAGTTTTTTAAAGAATTGCCCTAGTTTACTTCTTCGAAAAATCCAAAACCAACCGTTTTCGTAATCGATAGCCAGCCCGTTAGGCCAGTGGATATTTTTCGAGACGAGTACTGTCCTTCCGCTTCCATCGAGTTTAGCTTTTTCGATTTTCGACTTCCCTTGTTCAGCAATGTTGGAATCTGTCCAATCCGTCCAGAAGATGTATCCTTTCTCCGAGTGCACTACGATTCCCCTAGGATTGCTCAGGTTCGTCGTTATCAAAGCCGCTCTGAATTGTGGCTTTTCGACATTCACAACAGCGATCAAAGCATGAGCTTGATCTGTGTAGTATAGATTGCCCGAGGGCACGTCGATCGCCAGACCTTCGCAGTTCCCGACGCCTTTGTCGAGGATCACCTGACTTTGACCTCCGAAGATGCCTTTCCGGTAAATCGTGAAATTCTTGGAATCACTATAGTAAACCACTTTCGATCTCGAATCCACCGCTACAGCCGTGGCTTTCCTTAATCCAACAACGGGCTTCATCCCGGGAGCCTGCATCTTTACCGTAGTCGATTTCAAAGCTTCGTTAATATTGAATCCAGAAATTTCTCCAATCTGGGTCCTTCCGATAATGAGCAAAGGCTGGGATTGGTCGAAATCTTCGGAGCATTTTTGGCCATTATTTTGGAAAATAAAGCCCTCGGCACATCTACAGACAGCCTTGGGCTTCGAGTCTTCGTAGACAGAGAGACAAATTTGAGCACAGCCTCCGTTATTGATTTTGCAAGGATGATCAGCTGAAAATTAATATCATCAAAATGAGAAAAGTTCGGTATTTTCAAAATCAAAAGGATACTGTACTATATTCCCTGAGGAAATAAAGGATAAAATTTAAAAGTTTAACAGCACTATTAATTATTACTTTCTTAGGGACTCATAGATGTCAAGAATTTTCCTAATGTAAAGATTCAAAAATGTCCTCACCATCAGGTTGCATCTGTCTGTGATAAATATAAATTCTTTCGAGTTTGAAAAAATCGGAAGAATCGTCTCTGATTGAGATGTCTTCCTCCTTCCCATTTTCCGGAAACTCCTTGATTACAACCACTTTTTCCAAATTACTGGCAGCATAGAGCGTTGATTCGAAAGCTTGGATGGACTTTACGGATTTCAGGATATTCCCATTGGCTAGATTTCTCCTTCTGTTCTTGTTATCGTAGTCCACAGACTGTATATGTTCGAGATAGTTATCGACCCAGTAAACCATTTTTGTCGCGGGATCAGCGAACAAAGCTTTCGGTTGGACTACTGTACCGTTTGTGAGGGGGACTAAATCGGAACCGTCGAAAGAGAGCTTCCAGATGCCGTACGAGAAACTTCCAAGTTCCGAAATAAAGATGACTCCGGAAGTAGGATCTATGCTCATGGCTTCCGGTTTATCCAATCCCTTTTTCCTCAAGACAATACAGGGATCCATGCTCTCTCCTTTGCAGAGAAATATTCTAGAATGAAGAGTGTCCAAAAAAACCCAATTGTCTCCTATCCAGTCGTATTGCATCACAGAGACTCCTTCGATGGGGAAACTCGGATTCAGCCACTCCTTGGAGGATTCGTTGAAGGAGTTTTCTACAGTAGGATTTATGTTGATTTTCATACATTCGACAGAAGTCTTTGCTGTCGTTTTGAAAAACCTCTTCGTTATCCAGCAAACTTTTTTCCTTTTGTAATCGAAACCGAAAGCTTGAGTATCGAGTCCATCCAGTTCCCCTAGGGGTTTTCCATGCACGAAATCCGTTAGATTTTTGTGGGTAACTTTTCCAAACGAGACCAAAAACAAACTTGGCTTTTCATCTTTGGGTTCGTTGATAGCTTTACAGGAAAAGTCGTTGACGAATTCATAACCGTCGTTACATGAACAGTTGTATTTCGGATCGGTTGCTGATTTCGCAACCATATTAGTACACTTTTGAGCGCAAACAGGAGATTGTCCATAGAAAGGTCTCCGACATTCATCTTCGTCGATACAGTCAGTGCCCTCAGGCACCAGGCCATCCGGACAGTAACACAAAGCTCCAGAATTTGCTGTCTGGACAGCTCCATATTTGCAAGGCTTAGAAGAAGGCTAAAAAAGTAGAATTCAAAGAGCAAGACATTTTTTTTCGCCTTTAAAAAGATAATTTCCGTTATAAGAGTTCTGGATTTGAAAAAATTAGGACTAACCTCGACGGCTTTTTTGCACTTGTCATGTTCATCACTACCGTCAGGACAATCTCGTTTTCCGTCACAAAATAATTTCAATTTGATACAATGAGCTGTGGTCCCGCAACGATGCATTCCCGGAGGACACTGCAGTTGTTCGGAACATCCAGTTTCGTCGGATTCATCGAGAACCCCATCGATGGTCTTCCCACAATCCAGCTCTCCATCACATCTGTACCCTGCGGGAAGACATCTGGCGGTGAGGGAGCATCTGAATTGACTTCCTGGACAGGGCTTCAGGGGGCATCCTGGCGGTTCGTCAGATCTGTCTTCGCAGTCAAACTCTGAATCACAGAAAAAATGCCGAGGAATACAACGACCTCCAGTGGCTTCGTCACAATAGAAATAACCGACTCCACAATTTGCTGAAAAGGATTTTTTTCAGGACCGAAATTTCTTGGAATTTTTGAATCTGGACACGAAAGCTTTAGAAATTGATTTTTAGTAGATCCAAGAACTTACGGTTGGTTCCTCCTCCGAGCCAAGGATCAATATCATCGGATCCTTGTATCCTGGTTACTGTAAGCAAGAGGAATACAGTATCGATAAGTATCCACCGTAATAGTTTCAGGTTAATAAGGTTCATCTTTTTTCAACAATACTCGTAAAGCACTTAATAATAAAATTTCATAATACACCGTTTGTGAAAATCTTTTCGGCAAGCCCTCTGGCAGAATTCGATGATTTTGAAATTGTGCAAGAAATATCAGATTTCAAACCATTGCCAGGAAATATAGTAATCGTTACAGTAAATTGAGAAGGTCCTGATGATTCTGGAAAAAATTCAATCTAATTGAAATTTAGAAATTACAGTAATTACGAAACTACGAAAAAATCATAGTAATCACGAAATCAAGAAAAAGTGATTCCAAAAACCTTTAAAATCTAAAAAATTACAGCAATTATGGCAATATAGGAAATAAAACTGAATTTTAAAGTTTGCAAAAAGAAAATTAACACTCTGGTCAGACGCCTGAGGCAATGTAACCAGACCCGGGGATCGGTCGACATGTGGTCGGGACTTGTCGAAGGCCAAAAACTAAATCCAAAACCTTCAAACGACATCCGGTGAAGTTAATAAGAGAAATAGAATGAACACATAATGACAAAGAATGTTACTTTGATTTCCTTGAAAAATTCTATTTTTTGAATTTCTCGAAAAATGTCACTTTAATTTTATCGAAGAATTTCACTTTTTGGTTTTCTCGAAAACCTTAAAACAAAAAATTGATCGAAAAAAGTTACAATAATATGAAGGAAACTGATGGATAATACACTAATCAATCATATGACCAGGATAGAAAATGTTCCGTCGTAAATCTTGACAAAATAATTTTAGATCACTTATTTTTAGAAATATTTCCGATCAACTTATTCCCCAAAAATAAACATTTCGACATGAAAGTTATACTATAGCAATATTTTTTAAAATAAAAAAACAATTCGTATTATCCTTAGAACAAGATTGATCGATGGTGAATGGATCGAGACAAACGGAATAAAAATTGATCTTTCTCGGACAAGGTTAGATTTCACACGAGATAACCTGGCGATCGATAATAATCAGAGTTTTCGAGTAATTTTTAGTAATCGATATTTGACGGAAATTTCAGAGCAACTTTAGTAATCGATAAAAATAGACACATTTGAGTAATTTTGGCGATCGATGAATAACCAAAATTTTGGATTTACTCTAGCGATCGATAAACGACCAGAATTTTCGAGTAATTTACCTTTATTCATGGACCAATGATTTTTCTGGCAAAATTGACTTAGAAAAAATCAATACTGGCCAATTACCGATTCCCTTGGACTGGTCTTGCAAGTTTTAGATTCAAGGTCGAAGAACATTTTTCCTTTCTCGATAACATCTATTTTAATTTAAAAAGTAAAAAATCAGCTGATTACGAAATTATTAAAATCAATAAAATCAACAAAATTGGTGCAAATCGGTGAACTGGAAACCGGGACAGATGTCTTTGAGGAACAGCTGAGGGTCCGGTAATTACACCAAGATCAAAAGAGGAATCAGATCAGGGCAACAGGAGGACTGGGGAGGTTTGCTTTGGATTAATATTAATATGTTCCAAAAAAAGTTCACAAAGAAAACAAAGTTCCTCTAGAAGAACTTGATTTGAATTAATACTACTAAAAAAGGGTAAAAAAATATTTTTCTCAAGGACGAGAGAAATTTCGATTCAAATTAATATCATTGAAGATAAATGAAGGAAAATGAAAAAGTAAAAATTTCAGTTTAAATTAATATCATTAAAACCGAATTTTAAAAAAAGAGGAATCTCGATCTAGATCAGTATCACTAAAGATTAAATTAAAAACAAAAAATATCCTTTAATACTGTCAAAAAAGTGGAGAAAATTCACATTTGAATTAATATTACTGAAAGCGAAAGTGAGAAAATTTCGGTTCGGATCAATATTGCCAAAAATGGAATTAAAAAAGCGAGAAAACACCAGTACTAATTAATGTCACGAAAAAGTGGAATTTAAAAGGGAAGAAATTTCAACTGATTAATATTATTAAAGAACAAAATTAGAAAGTGAGAAAATTTCGGTTTGGATCAATATTGCCAAAAATGAAGTTGAGAAAGAGGACGAAACTTCCTTAGGGACGGACTTAAATTGATTTAACAAGATGGAACGTGAAAATGTAGAACGAATTAGTCTGTTTTCTAAAAAATGGAGTTCTCAAAAAAAGTGAAAAGATGAGAAAGAACAATTGATAAATCGAAAAACAATCAAAAGTATGAAATTTCAAGAGGACTGGATTTTTATTTTTCTCAAGCTATCTCAAAAATATCATTTACTTAAAGAACTAATAAATTTAAAATGTTGATTTCATTGCACATTTTAAGAATTCTTAAATTGAATTTAGAAAATTACTCTATTCAATAAAATTAAGAAAAGGTCAACACGGATCAACCATTCCAAAAGTCTTCCAAATTCTCCCAAAAAAATCCGGAATTAACTTTTAAATTTTTAAACACCTCACATTTATCCGTTTTATTTTAAACAGAATAAAATTAATCTAATAATTTTAAAAAAGGGAAATTCAGAATTTTTGGTCTTTTGGCCGGTCGACGTCCAGGCAAAATGAGTGCCGAACCTCTTTATCCCTCCTCGCGCTTGGTGAAAAGCCCGACTAACAAGCCCCGGCCTCGGCAATTGGCAACCCTGCCCGTGGCGACAGCAGGAGTTCACAGCTCCGAGGAAGAGGCGACCAAATGACCAAGGAAGAAAAATAGCTAGTTCTATTTTCTCTAACAGATTTCACTTCAAAGTGTCAAAAGGTCGTTTTCGTTTAAATTATTCGCATCTTGTAAGAATAACAAACTCTTTAAAATTCCTCAAACGAATTGTAGAATTGAATGATTATTTTTAAAATAGAAATAGAAATTAAATTTATTTCAGGAAGTCAGAAAACAGCAGTTATGGGATTAGAGAACCCGGCTAGATAAAAACCCTTAGATTTTATCAAAATGATTCACGGATTTTGTATCCTACATCATGTTCTTGTCTTATATCTTGCATCATATATCTTTATCTCATATCTTTATCTTACATCATACTACTATAAAAGTCAGCTAGTATTTATCACGAACTTCCGAAGGTTTGCAGATTTTTAAATTCACTCACGGAAAAATACAAGTTTCGCTTTTCGCTGTGGGACTTATTCTTCTTTAATCACGTCACGATAAACCAAAAATGAACATTTTCTCACGAAACCCTCCCAACGCGAATTTTCGGAATTTCCTGGACACTTCAGAACTCAATTCTCCGATCTTCCTCCACAATTATCCAGTTATCAATTACATAAAAGTAGACAATTTCGGCCTACAACTTTGGGGACAACAAAGTCATTTCTAATTTGGATCAAATTTTAGCATCTCCTCATTGAAAACAAAAAGGAACCTCCCGGAATTGCTAATTATCGGGGGGCCGTCCGGTCACATCTCCCGCAAGACAAAAACAACCGTTCGAATTATGAATCCAAAAATAATTTTCCTCCGAAAATCGACCGGATATGCGCACTTGGACGGGATTAAACCAGGGTCTGACTGCCAATTGCATTCATATTAAAACATGTGGCAAAAATGGTTTCATAAAAATGTGAGAACCAATTATGTCAAAGCTAATTCTGAAACAACAATTGTCCAAACAAAAATTCTGACTTAGGAGTTTCCTTTTGAAAATAAATAATAATTAAGAAAATGAAATTCGGCATTTTCAGAAATTCAAATTCAAACATTCAGTTCACTTTTTTGTCTAAAAAATGTCAATTCGAACTTTCGGGGTTTCAAATTCAGAAAATAAAAGATGAATATAAATAATAACATAAATTCGAGTTTCAAAAGTAAAATCAATCAAACTATCGATTTTAAAATTGAAATATGTAGTATCATTCCTGACACCGGAAAAGAGGGATTACCAAAGCACAACTAATATTAACTCTTTAAAAAATTTCAAAATTCCTTTTGACATTCTTTTTCCTACTCTTCTCGTCGAGAAGGAAAATACGAAAAAGGTGAATTGCATGGTCAACAATTCAGAATATGAAGACTTGACGGGACAGTTCCATTCTTTAGGACTGAGGAAAAAACAGGTTTCCACACGAGGTAATAGATTAACTAAGGTGAGTACCCAAAGGAAGGTGTCCTTTCCTTTCATGCGTGGCCAAGTCTAATTTCAATCACCATTGTTTCGGAATCGCGCGAATCGGGATTTGTTTGTTTTCCATGGATTAAAAGTGAGACTTGCCGGAAAATGAGAATTACAGCTCCGGCATTTTTGATCAATAAATAAATCTATATTTAAACAAAAAACTCGGCAGAGATCACAAATAGCCTACACTTACCCTAAGTTAATTTCGGAAACAGTAACCTATATAGATTACAAGATTAATAACTATGTAATAACTATGTACATCATCACGTAATTGTGGTTATTCACATGTGAAATCCAAAAGCTTCGAAGAGTTGAACACGGAATTCCTCCTCCCCGGAAAGCACTTCATTATCGAAAGTTTCGCACTTTTGGGACCGTCCGTGATTGAGGTTGTTGTCCAGCCAGAGCCCACTCTTGCCCTGTCCTCCTCCGATCGAGATGAACTCTCTGGCGGAATCGACGAAGAACTGATTCTTGCCTGTCCAGTGGAAACACTTCAGGATTCTACAAAAATAAACCATAAAAGATGAAGAACTTAAGGTCACGCTTACAGATCAGTTGAAACTGTGGATCTACTCAAGTCTTCATCTTTGTTCTCATCTGGGAGGTTTTCTGGCTCAGTAAACTTGAAAAGGAAGCAGGCATCAGCCGTCCCATAGTAATGTTCGCATTGTCGGAGAGCATCGCTAATGAGAGCCCCAAAAACGCCTCCACGATCGTCACGAACCAACAAGAGAACGGGGGAATAAACATCCAACCATGGCTCCATCTTCCTAGAAAAATGAATCGAAATTTATATATCAAAGAAAACTTAAGGAACCCACCGATATAATGTCGACAAGCAAAACCCATTTTTGACGCTGTTGTAAATCGGGACCCACGGATATCCGTCTGTTCTAGCAGGAAGAGCGTTAACTAGCTGCTTGATCATCGATTCACTGAGGATTTCCGACTGAAGAGCACCATCGGGGAAGAGGGGATCAGAAATATCGAAAGCAGAGTTGATAGAACTGGATCCAGAAGTCAACTCCTGTTCATCCAGAGGGTCTTTAGTATAGCTAATTTCAAAAATCGGTTGCTCAACACTCATTCTCCTGAAATAATTCCCGAGAATAAATCCCTTTCTAAAACAAATTTAACACGGATAACGAAAAAAGCTGTGCAAATTCGAGAAAGAAAAACAGAGAGTCAGAAAATTAAAATTCATTTTTTGCAATTACAAACAATCGTTTCGAGATTCAAAACCAATGTGATTTTCAATGGAATTTTATTGCTAGTGAAAACTCCTCAATACTTTTCAACAATGTTCTCATTTTCAAATTCATTTTGGTATTTTCTCAGTTGAATGATTTCATACTTTGCGTAGAAGCGATTCCGATGCTGAAAACTCTGAATCCGATTTTTTTGAGTTTATTGTGATCGAGGATCAGTCTGCCGTCGAAGATGGAAGCAGGTTTCTTCATGGCCAAAAACATTTTTTCATAGTCGTAGTCTTTGAACTCATCCCATTCTGTCAAAATGACGATAGAATGAACGTTTTTGACCGCGTCATATGGGTTCTGGAAGACGTCCACCAATTCTTGGACAGCTTCCTTGGAAGAAACCAAGGCCAGTTCGTTTCTGACTACGGTTTCGGGCACTTTGGGATCGTAGACACAAAGATGAGCCCGTTCTTCTAGCAAATGTTTGCCTATGTGGATTGCCGAGGACTCACTAGAAAATAATCCAATTATTTCCTTTAAAATTATTTCCTTCCCAAAATCTTACCGAGTATCTGCTGTATTTTTCTTGAAAGAAAATCCGAAAAAAGCAATTTTTTTGCCCGTAACCGTGCCAAACATTTCAGAAATAATCAAATCAGCAAAGCGACGTCGTTGATGATTGTTGATTTCAACGATGGAAGCAAAATAATTTGCTTCAACTTGTAGATTGAGGGTTTCACAGAGGTATACCAGACTCAAGATATCTTTCTGGAAACAAGAGCCCCCGAACCCGACAGAGGCGTTGAGGAATCTGTCCCCGATCCTTTTGTCTTTCCCGACAGCGTGGGCGACCTCCCTGACATCAGCCCCCGTAGATTCGCAAATAGCGCTGATAGCGTTTATGGAGGAAATTCTCTGAGCCAACATGGCGTTTGCGACGAGTTTTGACAACTCCGAAGACCAGGTGTTTGTCGTGATGATCCTCTCTCTAGGGACCCAATGTTCATAAACAGCCACAAGTTGGCCTATGGCTTTGTGTCCTTCTTCGCTGTCTTCTCCTCCGATGAGGACTCTGTCCGGATTAGCCAGATCGTTTATGGCAGTTCCTTCAGCGAGGAATTCCGGATTCGAGAGAACTTGGAAATATTGGTTTCTATTATGTTCTTCGGCTTCTTTCAGGATCTGCTTGATGGATTGAGCTGCTTTCACCGGGAGCGTGGACTTTTCGACCACAATTTTCGGTCCAGTGGAGTACTCCGCGATCGTTCTGGAGACGGACTCCACATACTTCAAGTCCGGAGCCATTCCCTGTAAGTTTCATATAAAAACTTCAAAAAACCTCTTGTAAAAGTTTCGAAAAATATTTCTCCATATAAGGAAGTAAAATGAAAACAACTTTCTATGTATAGGAAAATTAAAACACTTACTTTTCCTCTACCGTATGTCTTCGTCGGAGTGTTAACAGAGATAAAGATCAAGTCCGCACTCTGGATAGCAGACCCGATGTCACTCGAGAAGAATAAGTTCTTTCCTCTGCGTTGTTTCACAATCTCATCCAGTCCAGGTTCGTAGATGGGCAGTTGGTCAGTATTCCATTGATCAATTTTTTCTTTGTTCATGTCCACAACAGTAACCTGGATATCGGGACACTTGAAGGCAATCATGGCACAAGTAGGACCTCCTACGTACCCGGCACCGACACAGGTGATTTTCTGGACCTGGAAAAGGAGGAATTCATATATAAAAATCCACGAGAATTGATATTAAAAAATTAAAAACGAACTTTGTCGACCATCTTCAGGAATTTTGTTTCTCGAGTTCTATCTTCCTTCAAATCCATGTTTAGGAATACGAATTACACAATACACGATTTTTTGATGAACAATAACAAATTGGAATGGTAGAGAGAACAAGTGACCCGTAGACACAACTTTATATTTCTCTATGGAAATGGAGATAAAGAGCAGGAGTGTCTTTGGCACTAAGCAATCAAAAGCCAAGGCGTGGGTCTATGGACATTCGAAAAGATAAACAAGCAAAAAAATCCACGTCAGAAGTGTGATTACCGATAACGTCAATGAATTATTTCTATCATAAAACTTCAACTATGAGCGATGATTTCTGATCCTCAGCGAATTTATTCCAAATATTTTCCGGAATCGAATTCCTCTTAATAATCTGTCTGATTTTGGGAACCACGAAAATGAAAACGTTGGCCACGTCGAATTCTATTGTTTTTCTTCAAACAAATCTAGTTCAACCCAAATCCGACATACATAAACCAGATAGACTTTATCCGTGTTGATAACAAAGGGATTGTAATAACGTTATTAAAGTTCCATTGTCTACGATTTTCATAAAAATAAACAAAAGTAGAAAAGTTTAGAATTGGTCTCGGTGCCGAGCAACGAAGCAACTTCGAGGACCAACGAAACACAAACAAATCTATTTCTCCGTTTTCCTCCAAAGGATTTCCGTTGTAAAATCCATCCAAATCATTTTTCGTTTTCTGGAATTAACTTTATCGGGAAATAAATGTACAAAGAAGATCAAGTCTAGTTCGAAAGAAATGATTTCACTTTAGAAACAAGTTTTAGTTGATCAGTGTGCAGTGATAACATCGAGTGATTGAGATCTTAGATGGATCTTGGAAGCAGATAATGAACTTCGAAAGTTAACAGTCAAAACTAACTTTAATTTCGAGTTTAAACGAATTTGAAATAATTCAACAACAACAAACTCCTTTTTTACGAAATACAACGGAATTTTTTGGTTTGATTGTGCCTCCGACATTTATTAAATGTTGACTTCAGTCATAGATCATTGCTGATTGCTATCTACCTCATATCTTTCCAAGTTTTACTGACTTTATCGAAATCCTTTATCTCCTGACATCAACATAGGGAAAAATATCTGATATTTCCAGGCACCACAAAAATGCACTTTTGACTGAATGAAATTGAACCTTTTCTTCTTGTAAATTTCTGAAACCACTGAGCTCTAAACTAAGTTTATTTCAATATTCTTCAATACAAAAAAAGAAAACCTAATTCATTCCTAATTTATTTCCGATATCAATTGGTGGTGAATAATCATGGAAAGAGCAATAGTTTCTAATTTTAGTCATATGTTGCGGAACATTCACCGATCGAACAGAAAAATCGTTTATTAACAATAATCAGTATTAGTATTAACATCAATCGGTGTCAATAACGAGGATTAGGGAGAAATCAAACAGCCGATGAAGATTATCTCCATTAAAATAACTGTCGCTTGAATTAATTCACGAAGAAAGGTTATATAATTTGAATTTTAAGTGTTAATATCTTAAGGGTGTAGCAAACCCGTAAAAACTTCAAATTTACGTAATACCTCATAATCTTGTTCAAAATCCTAAGCACAAAGCTCATTGAAGACAGAATATTATGCCAACAGCATTGGCAAACAAAGCTCATAAAAAACGTCTGCAAAATCTATAAAGTTCGTGAATTTTCGATATTTCACAATACCATGCCAGATTTATTTTTCGAAAACCATTTTTTGACTTCCAATCAATGACTGGTCCTTGAAAGGGTAAAATTAAAACCCTTTTTTCCCGCGTCTTTTTTCTTTTTCCGGTTCTTTTTGACTCGCACTGCTCATTTTCGCGCATCTCGCAACGAGCAAATTTCCTTCTGTGTGCTTTCCGAGGTTCTGCGTTCGATCGCTTGATCCAAACTATTTAAATTTCTGTCCTCTACCGTTTCTACTGGATTGTTCGGATTCCTGTATTTTTACCTAGACTAAGTCTCCGGAATGGAACCGACTGCATCTTCTTCGACGGCGATACCTGCAGATCACCAACCCCAGATGAGGAGTGTCGCAGATTTTTATAGAGGGCGTGAAATTGGACGTGGTGCTTACGGAGTAGTTTACGATGTGACGGAGAAGCAGACAGGAGATTCAGTGGGTGTTCTGACGGGAAATTGATATATGAAAGTCCCTCTTTTCAGTACGTTATGAAAGTGATCACCTTCCCCTCCAACAGCGACGGCATTCCACAGAGTGTGATCCGCGAGATCTCTGCGCTGATGTCGATTAAGAAGCTGAGACACCCGAATATTGTCCAGTAAGCTCGTTGATACTTTGTCTGTACGAGTTCCACTTTAGGTTATACGATGCGTTTGTTTCTCAAGACGACGGGAACACAGTGTTGTCCATATTGTATGAAAAGTGTAACTGGGACCTCCATTACTTCCTGAAGACGATTCCCCGGTCGATGGACGAACCTCAGATCAAGTGGTATGTCTACCAGCTATTTCGTGCCTTGGAGTTCCTGCATTCCCACAACATTGTTCATCGCGACGTCAAGCCGGAGAACATACTCCTCAATAGAAACCAACAACTAAAGCTGGCTGATTTCGGATTAGCAAGGAACTTCAGTATGCACGCTACCTATACAACGACGGTGGTTACTCTCTGGTACCGGGCGCCGGAGATCCTTCTCCAATCCGACTACAACAGCAGTGTAGATATTTGGTCCGGCGGGTGTGTTATTTACGAGTTATTCCGACGTGAAGCTCTCTTTCCTGCAAATAACGAGAGCGAGACCCTCTTCCTGATCATCGAGAAACTCGGAACTCCAGATACAAGCGATTGGCCACACGATGCCGTTGTTGAGCACTCCAGTTTCAAGAAGATCCCGAAGAAGTCGATCGTTACACATCTTCCTGAAATTGCAGACAATCACCGTTTAATTCACTTACTGGATGCCATCTTGTCTTTCAACCCTCATAATCGTCCGACTGCCAAAGACATTGTTGCCAATATGTGGTTTGACGAGTATAGAAAGCCTCCACCTCATGGTTAATTGTTTCAAAGGACGATTTGTTAAATTAGATTCTATTACATTCTCTTTTGGATATCAGTCGGTTACACTACCGTATATATCTGAAGTTTCTATGTTAATTGTACTTTTTATTCCTGTTTGTAGATGGCTGGTGAAAGCTCAAGCGTTCCAGCACGCTTTGCTTTGAGCTCGCAGTCCATGTCGCCAGTCAGTGAGAACCGGGCCCTCAGGCAAGAACTTTTCAAGTGTCGACGAGAACTAAAATTGGCCCAAGAAAGGGTTGATAATTTCCCGTCAAATGGTGTTTTTCAATCCGAGGAATCGAAATGGTATGCTAACAAGAATACGACGAAGGACGATTGGATTCGTAAGTTCCGCGTACTATTAGATTTGGCATTCGAACAATCGGAGAAAGTTTTTGAACTTCAATGTCAGTTAGAGGTTAGTTTTGAGCTTGAAAGTAGCTCTCATTTGGATTGCTTTTCAGAATGAGAGACGCCGTCAAGCACTTGCACAGAGATATGGAATATCTTACTTGTCTATGTGCGTACTTTTTAAGGTTGTTTTTGAAGGAAATGATTGATTTCAGGGACTTTGAACCATCTCCTGACTTGACTGGCTTATTGGATCTCTTTGAGGTCGGTAAACTAGCAAACACACCGAAGGAGAAGAAACCGACGTACAAAACCTCGGTGTTTGGTGAACTGGATGACGAACTACAAAGCATTAATGAAAATGACGAAGACTGTAACTTGAACCTTGGAGGAGGCTGGTGTAACGATGAATCTCCAACGCAGAACTCATTATATACACGATCTATCCCGGTACTGCCAACGTTGCGCAGCAGTTCTGGACCCGACTACAGTATGATTACTCAAGGAACCACTTGCAATGCTCGCCGTACCTTACAACATCCAGCGGCAGTCATCGGATTCAAGCATTAGAAGTAGCTTTATTTATCATTTCATAAGGTTAGATTAACGTGCAATTCCCCAGATTTACTCGGGTGGCAGATTTTTGACGAGCTTTACTAGTTGTCTGTTGGATAAAAAGATGGAAAATCTGGATAGGTTTTGGATCATCCTGCACAACAGAAGCAACAACAAGCGACGATGGCGAGGAATAAGACGAGCCACCAGGCTTCGTGACGAGATACTTGTACGGGGAGAGTTTCTCCGTCTGTTAGCTTCTGATCTTTGATAAATTCGAGTTGGATGACAAGGGGAATTTCGGACCATTGCTGGCAGAGTTCTCCGGTATCAGGGTTTTGACTGAAAGAATCCTCGTAATAAAATTGGGGGGGTTTAGGGTAATGTTTTGATGGATTGGTTTCACTTGTTCACATTAGGATTGAATCTCACCTGTAGTTCTCGCAATTTTCGACACATTTTGAATGAGTTGAATTTTTGTAGAAAAAAGAGCTACACATGCAGTCGTTCTCTCCGACACTTGTTCCGTAGGATGTACAGGCGGTACAGTACGGGTGACAAGATTTGCAGATCTGAAAAGTTTAAAGACAGGAATCACTTTTCCGTCGATGAACTTACTCCATCAATAGATAGAAATTGATCTTTTTTGCATCTTATTGGATTACCTTCACATTGATCAATTAATAGGAAAATTAAAGAATAAAAAACAAAACTAGCCAAATTACCAAACATCTATGACTTTGAATGAAAAATATTTATTATCAAAAATTCCTGGAAGCTGGTTTCTGAGTCATTATGAATCAACAGTGTCGAAATCGATGAAAAAACAATTTTAAACTTACGAGTCATTATCAATTGTAGGAAAAATCCAGAATGAACTAGAACCAAAAATAAAGGATATGGATTCTAGATGGGTTTTTAATAGTAAACTTTCACAGGTTACGGTACTTACAGGCGGTGGTACGGTAGACTTCCTTTATGATGTCTGAATCCACTGAATCATAACCTTCGAAACCAGAGGATTGTTGGAGATTTTCGACAAGGAAATCTGAACAAAGTTGTTTCACAAAAGGAGCGTTGAATCTATGTGCAAACGAAGTCACTTTCCAGATGTTTTCCTCCGTCAACTTAACTGTCTCGAACCAGCCTTCTAGTTTCTTCTAAAAAACCAGTTTTGATATTTTAACAAATGAAAAACAAACCATAAAATAATTCATTCCGTACTTATCGACGAATCTGTATATATCCATCGCCAGGTCCAGATCAAGTTCGGAAAGGACATCTTTCTCGTAAATCAGTTTCATGGAAATTTCGACAGTCTTGAAGTCGAATTCCTTGATTTTTATCTGATTTTCTCTGGACTCTATGCAATCCGAATTCAACATGGTTTTGAAAACGGGAGAAACGATCGAAAGGACATCTTTGTGGACTTTGATTTCGTCATCATCGGCGAAAATAGTGAAATCAGCAAATGTTTTAGAATCCCAGAGAGCACTGGCGATAGAAGGGATAATATGACAAGGATTGGGTTCTGGAATAATCGGCTTCAAGGTTATCTCGACGTCGAGAGTGATATATCCGTCTTTGAGAAACCCTTTCTCTGAATTTAGAAGATCTTTGGTTGCGACAAAGTGGCCCCAACCCCAAGCACAGTGCGGAACAGAAAACAAATCCTCCTCACTCACGATAGTCTGACCTTCGACATCGCTTCCGAGAATGAATTTGTAAGTACATTGAACATCTACTGGTGACGTCATACAGAGGAAGAATTCAGTGTTTTCGCCGTGGTAGCATTCTACATAAAGAAGAGCGCAGGTTCTGGAATCGAAAAAAATTGTGGAACTCTCAGATGAAAAGTCTTCTGACTTGACTTTTTCTTCGGGAATTTTCCATCGATAAAAACGCCGAACCTTGGTCAGGACCATCCTTCTTCGAAAGTATCTGAAAAATAAATATGGAATTATGAAATTAATATAATTAACTTCACAAAGAAGGAAGATTAAAAAGAAGTAATTATAATAACAAAAAAACAAACTCTTATGAAAGTGTCTCGACACGGATTTCCAAAACTTTTTAAGACCGAAAGATACAAATTCACGTTCATGTGGTCCTAGAAGCTCTCAAAAGAGTCTAATAGACCCTAAGAACTGTAATCCAAGAATGTTGATCGAAGGTGAATTGTTTCTTGCTGAATGGGAAATCCCTACGGTCAGAGCGCAGCCTTAGGATGAGATTTCAGGCGGAAACGAGGTCTCGAGAAGAAAGCTTGGTGTGTGTAAGATGAGCGAGAATCGACTCTCGTTTCTGATAAGTTCAATGACCGTTGGAATCAACTACAAAATGTTTCCATAACAGAGTCCATTCCTTCTTTCATAATGATATGATTTACAATACTGCAATTTTTATATCTTTATCTCTTCTAAACTCTTGTTGAATCCAGGATTTCAAATTCAGATCACTTCTGAGATTTTACCAAATACATGAAATTTTAAGATTATTTTTTGAATTTTTCCACCTGATTTTTTTAATCCAGGAATCGGGTTGTAAAAGACAAGTTTTTAGGAGGTAAACTTTTTTCAAAGATGGTTTCGATAATTTTGGGCAAAGTCCGCAATCTGGAATCCGGTGCTTATCGGAAGGAACGAGACGGGAACATTTTTCTATTCCTCGATAATTTCCAAATAGTTTTCGGACACAGAAACCTACAACTTTCTTCATCAAATTTCGTCGATGCTTCCCGAAGTCGAGATTAATATCTTGTAGGATTACCGTACTGAAAAAGGATTAGTCATTTATACTTCAGTACCACGAGTGAATTTTGCTATTTCCTGTTAAGTAACGATCGATTATTGACCAGCTGATAAGCCAGTCGAAACTGGGTGTTTTCCTCTTTCACGTATATTGGGCACTTGACACAGATCCCTGAGAGGAATTGTTTATTATCAAAATTCATAGTCGAATTCAAATTGAACTTGATAAATTGTTTATTAAAATTCATATTTAAATTCATATTCGTAAATCAATTCAAAAGCGTCCAGTTCTTCGTTCTGGATCGTGAATTTCCGATTATCATAAATATTGTCCCAAATATTAGTCAGTTCATAATTTTCTCTCTCGACAAAAGTTTCAAAAAAGAATGCTCAAGTTCAAGCAACGGTCGACGAGTCAGGATCCGTCCAGAGAGGCCGGTCTTTCCGGCTTGAGGTGAGTCAATCATGATCAATAGAGAACTTTCTCAGAAAAATATCACTTTTTTGGTCAAAAGCCAGAATTATATTTTTTCAATGAATTTTATTTTTCTGAACAAATTTCCTTGCTTTTAATCATGTTTATTATTTTCCAGCAAAATGCACTGGGATCCATGCAAAGCTACGATAATAATAAAGAGCATAAGTTTGCCTCTGGCATGGCCTGCTAGTGAATATTTTGAACATAAAGGAGGTGAGTTTTTTGAGGAAAATTAGTCGATTTCCTTGTCTTCGGTTTCGATATAATTGATACTTTTAGATTTCCGTGAATTCAACGTTTGTCTGAGTTTCAAAGCCGTGGGAGGGAAGCTGTTGAGGTCGAGACTTTATCAGAGGGTGAACAGGACTGTAGCAGATCTGAAGTTCGATGAGTGTTTCACCTTGTAAGTAAAAAACAAATTTTCCCAAACAATTGATTCCCGGTCTTTCATTTTAAAAAAAATAAATCAATGATATTAATTGTGACAAGGATATAAAGTTTATGGATCTTCAGCAACGACCTCAGCTCGGATTTCACCATCGAAGTCATGGTTTCTGCCAAGAGAGTCGATACCAGGACGAATACCGGCACAGGAGCTTTTTCCTCAGTTTCCAGATCTTTCGGGAAAAAATTCGGAGCTGCTTTCGTAATTCATTTTTTTCTTTAACTTTAATGAGTTAATCTTCCAGAAAAAATACAAAGATCAACCAAACGGGAATTATACTATAAGTGCCTTCAGTCATTCAGAGGACTTGTTCCGGAACGTCGTCGATGAGCTTTTCCCTGTCGCTCGTTGTTTTTTCAGAATCGAAAATGCCGGATTGTCTGGGAAAATCCGAGTTTATTCGCTTCGTCTTGTTTCTCCAGAAACAATCGAACAAAATTTCAACAAGGCAGACTTACTCCCGCTCTTTGGAACAATGTGCTGTCAAGTTGTTTGTCGACCAGAATCTTTGAAAATGACGTTGATCAGGTCGATGATGGATATTTTTTATATCGACGAGGAATTATTGTTGGAAAAATTGAATTGTTCCTTGGAAGGAGGATGTCTCAAATGCTATACTCGGGGGAACGGGTCCGAACCTGGATTGATTTTGCCAATTGATCAAGTGAGAATCCTTCAACAATAAGTTTAATAGTGAAAATTAAATTTTAAACTCCTTGAAAATAACTTTTATCCCAGCAAGGAAAATTTCGGATAGACAGTATATTTTATGCTTTCTTTTTAGAAAGGAATTAAACAAACTTTTATTTCTTGTTTCAGAGAACCATTGTTAGTCCCTCTGCTTACCAAACCTCCATTCGTCTTACCCTCGTCGACGAATCCAAGAACTATTCCAAGCAGTTCATGCTGATCCTCAAAAATCCATCGGAAGTCGCAGATTGGATATCCGCCATCCGACAACAAATCTGCGATGCTGAAGTTTGGGGAGATTTCGCTTCGAATTCTACAAATCCTCATGCTCTGAAGGCCATCATAGATCCCCCGAATTACATGAAAATAACGAATCTTAGTCAATCGGAATCCATGAATTCCAGGAACGGAAGAACCATGACCAACACCGACCAAATCAAGGAGGGAATCAAAGACGAACTTCTCAATTCGAGAAAAGATGGAAGGAAAAGTGTCAGAGATGTTTTCAAAGAAATCGAAGTCAAGGGAATTATAGACAAAAAAGTACCTCCAGAAGCGCCTAAAATATCTGATAAAAGAGAAAAACCGAAATCAGAAAAGAAGAAAAAGGAGATTGAAAATCTTGCTGCAAGCAATGTGCGGAATACTTCGTTACTTCCTGAGGGTGTTCCAAGCAATGTGCAGAAATCTACTCTCTCTACTACCAATATTCCCAACAAAATACAAAAAGCTACTCCGACTTCCCCAAATGCTGTCAAAGCAGCACAAAGACCTACCGATCTTTCTTTTGATAGTACAAGTAATGTGCAAAAAAATATTTCAAATACTACTAGCAACATGCAGAAACTCGAAAATACTCAACCACAAGTTCCAGAATCCAAAAAAGAACAGAAAGTAATTCAAAAAGTCGAGCCTTTCCGCCCCAAACCCCCGGAACGAAAACTGAAGTCTAAAAAGTTTTCTGAATCCTCTTCTACAGCCAAAGAATCCTTCGAAATCAGTTCTCCAGAAGAAAAACCAAAAATGAAACTCGGGTTCCAGCCTCTGGACAACCTCAAGAATCACGAAAGGGCCGATGTTTCATCTAAATCATCAGGTTCTATTCCAAAGAAAAGTGTGGATTCCACTCCGAAGGACACAAATTCTATTCCGAAGAAAGCTCCGAAAAACACGTATGTCATCAGATTGAAAATTGGAATGGATTCTGACAATGATACTATCGGTAAAAATTAGTTGTTAACTTCCACAATAAGATACCCATTTCCAGATGAGAAAAAAGTCGCCCGGAAAAAAGTGGATTCCAGTTCTTCTGATCCCGCAAATTCTTCGTTGACGGAGAACAGACCTCCTGAAAATCAGAACAACGTCAAGGTAATTCAATGAAATTACAGTAATCTGAAGTAAAAAATGAATAACAACCTGTCGAGACAGGAAATATATGTATATAGTTTTCACTCAAGACTGGGTAGAAATTTTAAAAACACTTTCCATAACCCTGTGTGGAAATTATTTATCTATACTTTTCTACGTCCATTAAGTAGCTTTCTTTTAATTTCTGTGTTTTCAGAAAATCCGAGAAGTTTTCGAACAAAAAACTCCTCCACCGAATCCTCAACCCCGGATGTTCAAATATGCTCCTTTGACAAAATCGATTTTCAAGCAAGAAAATTTACAAAAATTCGAAACAGAAGTCACTCGATTGTAGTTTTTAATTCTTATTTCTTTCTACAAAATCACAGTATTTGTGTATATTTGGAGTTTTCTTAATTTACATTTTGAAGAGTTTATCACAAAACTTCCAAGAGTTTTAAAAAAGTTCTGGAAATCTGCGTCGAAATAATTTTTGGCTTTTGATACCTTGATTTTAGGATAAATATCTGAAATAAAGTTCTAGAAGGTTCCGAAAGTTCGTGTCGAGACAAATTTTCAAAAAACATGTTTTTTATCTTTTTTAAGTGTGACTTTTCTTCGTAAGACCCGACAAATCTCTTTTATCCTTCGAAAAAACGACCGACCCAAGGAAGATTGGCCTTGAACTAAAGAATTGACCCAGTTTGACTCTGAAAAAAGAGGCCTTCTCAATTCCCGTTATGAAACAGAACCGAAATTCTTTGGGAGTTTTTTTCTAAAAGAAAGTTCTAAAAAGGATAAAAGAGATAAGTTCGAGATTTGATGCCACTTTTATTCAACCTTCCGATATCTATCGTCATGGTCAACGTCGGGATCGCCATTTTGACAACCATAGTTTCTGTCGTTGCCTTGGGCGTTTTGATTTACGCTATTTTTTCTAAACCAGACTTTGGCGAAAGTAAGTGTGATTTTGCGAATTTATTTTTTAATATGAATAATGTCCACAATGAGATATTTCTTAATTTGTTTGAAAAATTAAATTATACTGTTATAGAGTTCTTTTTTCGGTAAAATTTCTTCAGGAATCTCGATATGAATTTTTGAAACTTTCCTGTCTAGATTCAAAAATAAAATTATTTTTTTAAATGATTTTGAAATCAACTATTAGATTCTGGAAATATAAACAACAGAACTTTCTTATTTTGTAAAAAGTTTATATTTTTCGTTTTAGAAACCAATGATGAACCCAAGTTTCCGATATCTCCGAGTAGACTGTCGAACAACCTTATTCATCCTGTCCCCAACAAGGACTTCGTCATCGATCTGAAGGGCATGGGGATGGAGACGAACGAGATTGTCCCTGTTGATTATGCCAGGAACAATAGGGAAATCGAAGTCAGTTTTGTTTTTCAAAAAATAAAATAAGATTTCTATTTCCAGGCTCATCTTCATCTCGAAATTGAAAAAGTCTTGGAAGATTCCGATTCCGTTTCCAACGAGACTGTTTCTTCCACGGTGCAAGAAGAGATTCAAGAAGCTCATCTGAATCTAACAACGACTCCTAAGATCCCTTCCTTCACCCTGACCCCCAAGGAGCTTCCTTCCACTTTATTGCCCAAGAATGTCTCTTCCGGCTCAGCTCCCTTTTCGTCTCAAGAACTCTCGACGATAGAACCTTCGTTCGAAAAAATCCTGGCCTTCCCAGATTGCAAGAGGACCAAAGATGGAAGGAAATTTTGCTAAATTCAATAAATTACACATGTACAAAGTTAATAAGTTATAAAGTTCAAGTATACAGTCAAAATTATGAATGTTATAGGGAATTTCTTTTACTTTATTAATTTTTAAGTACTTTCGCTACTTATTCATAAGAAGGGGAAAGGTAAGTTATATGTCGGATTCCTTTTCACCTTGGTCGATTTTGTTTAATATAATTAATCATTTTTAGAAGTGATTTTTGGTCGTTGATCTGGAAAATCGAAGTGTAGTTTGCGCTAAGTTCAGTTTTAACCTAGTGTGATTTTATTTAATGGTTACTCGTTTAAAAAAATAATTTTTGATTACTTATCTAGAAAACGAAGACTACAAATTATGAAACACGTTTATTTCCAACATAGTCGAGGATTTTAGTGTAATTCCTCATTCCAATTATTTAGAACATAAATAGCAATTCACACATCAAGTTCGTTTTACATTTATTCAAGGATTTTCTATGTATTTTCTGCTTTTTTAAAGATATTGTTAACTGTTTGTTTAGAAAAATAGTAATTAACATGTCGAGACTGTCTGCCACCTAAGCAGGAACTTTAATGTGTTTTTATTTTCAAAAAATATTATTGACCATTCGCTCAGAAAATAGAAGATCCCTTTTATACGAATTTCATCTTTAATTTTGCAGAAATTTTTTATGTGATTTTAAAAGGTTTTATTATTTATGAAAAAATAAAAGATTAGGATATCAATTTTATTTTTAATTTTCTTGGGAATTTTTTTAAATGTAATTTTTATTTTTTGGTGTAATTTCTGTTGTTTAAAATATTATTGTTTATTTAAAAAGCAATTGAAATATCAAGTTCATTTCCAACTTTTCTGTGAACTCTTTAATGTAATTTCTCCACAGTAGTATTAATCATTTATTCAAAAAGAAAAAAGCGGTCGAAATATCAAGTTCATTTTTAACTTTTCTGTGAACTCTTTTCAATGTAACTTTTATTTTTTAAGTATTAATCACCTGAAGAAAAATAATTGAAATGCCTAATCCATCTTTTATCTAGGGAGGAACTTTTTATAATTTTCGTTTTTTCCATGATTATTAATTTTTTTATTTAACAAAATCAGAACATCAAGTTCGTTTTCGGCTTTTTCACAGATTTTTTCAATGCAATCTTTCTTTGAAATTCGCCATCTTGAAAAAGAGTAATTACTAATTAGTGTATCCAAGCCATCTTTCGTCTGAGGAAATTTTTAAAATATAATTTTTAACTTTTTACAATTACTAACTACTTGAAAAAAGATATCAATTGATATACATAATCCACCTTTCGTTTCAGTAAAAACGCTTTGATATAATTTTTTTTATTTCTTTAAACTATTAATTCTTTATTCATCGAGGGGAGGGAAACTGTAATCAACATTTTCGAGTCCGTCTTTCACCTGTTTGGAAACACCAGTCAATGTGATTTTTAATTTTTAGAGAAAAATTGAAGTAATTTTTCTCTTGATGGTACTTCAAACTCATGACGACCTCTTCCGGACACTGTATCTCGTTTTTTGTGGGATTGGAATCCCTCTAAATTCCTTGACGTTATATTTGGTCGTTTTTAAATCGAGAAAAGTCATGTCTTTCTACAGATTGTTCCTCGCAAATTCGACTTTTGCGAGTTTGCTGTTGAACGTCATATTGATATTAATTCAACCAAAGATGTTCGCCTTGGGCAATGTGGCGATTACTGTATTACTAGGTTTATCCGTCGAGGACTGGCTCTGCTATGGATTAGGGACGACGGCTTTGGTCTGCGTCTGTTACGAGTTCGTGGCGATGACGGGGTCCTTCATCTACCGATACTTGGTACTTTGCCACAAAGAATTCGTCGGCAGGTGAGATTTACTAAGAGTTCTTGTGAATTTTTAATGAAATTCGAAAACATAAATATTTAAGTTCGATCTAAAGGTCAGGGACTAAATTTCGATATCCAAAGGTCCTTGGGGAATATTTGCAGAAAAGTAACTTTAGACGCGGCAATGTTTTGATATAAACAGCAGCTTTCTCTTTCTCAAACATGTGTTAAAAACTGTCGTTCAATTCAAAACTTGGTTTGAGATGAGAGGATATGATAAATACAGGAAATTTCATATCTTACTTAAAAAGCAAAAGCGAATCTAGATTTTTTGAAGGTTCCAATTCCTCTTAAACTTTACTAATACCAATAATTCTTTTTTGTAGTTGAACTTATTTTTCTAAAAATTGCAGTCGTCTAATTTATTTTTTTTAGACGAATATTTAGTCAACTAAATTACAAACTTCGAATTTATCTTTTATGAGCTTCGATTTTTCTACATGGCCTGTTTTACGAAAACACATTAAATAAATTAACTTCATTTCATTAGAAAATTTAAATTTAGCATCAGGTGATATCTCCGAAAAAAATATCTAAGCAAAGTTGTTTTTGCATCTTTAATTTGGTAGTGTCTGGGAATTTTCGTTTGCAAATGTCACATGATTTTAAGTTTAGTCACGTAATAGTTAGACTCTTTCATTTCGAGGAACAAGAAGATTTTAATTTCATAACATTTTTTAAAAAATTCGTCACAGGAAGCAATATGATCCTGATCTTATAATATTTAAAAATACTCGCTCCAAGTCACCATATGATTTTAACCTTATTATACTTAGTATTTTTATTTATAAAAAATCATATGATTCTAATCTTATAATATTTTAAAAACCTTCGCCTCAAGATACCGTATGATTTTAAATTAAATTTTCCCTTCAAGGGCTTTCCTTAATAAACTTGATCTTTCTGTTTTATTTACACCCTCTTTTTCTCATGTTGTCATCTGCGAGGACAAAGTTAATCCATTTTTGGTTCTAATTTGATGAACTTTGGTCTCGAAAGAATTATAATCCGACACCAATTATAAAGAATTTAAAAACTGATGAATTTAGAAAATTAAAGAATTGATCAATTAGGAAATTAAAAGATCGAATTTCAGTATCCACGGAAAAAGACTTTTAATCGGATCTGGGCTGTTCGTCTTGGGCGATGCTGGATGCTTCGTTGGATTACTATACTGGATCCGTGCCGACAAATACAAACTTAGAGGAGAATTACTTCAAGTAAGTTTGCAATTAAAATCTTTGTCTTTCAAAGGATTTTTTCAGAGTGATTTTGCGTGGGTAGCATATCAATATAGGAATTTTTGCGGAACTTCCTCTTCTCAACAATGGGTCATGATTTTGTTTTACACATTCTTCCTCGTGAATGCCTTCATTTGCTTCAGCGTGGCTTGGTATTGCAGAGAAAAGGTGAAAACCCAATAAAAAAATTTAAAATAATTTGGAAAGTCAAGAATCAAAAACTAAAAATTAAACGTTGAAAACTAGGAAAATTTTAAGTTTACATTTTCAGATTCTCAGGTATCTTTCTCTTCACAGAAAACAGATGTCCTCAGGCACTTATCGATCGCAGAAAAGATTAATAATGACGTTGACCCTCCAAGCAAGTTTATTCAATATTGATATAAATAAACTGTTTTTGCAGGCTTTAGTCCCTAGTTTCATCCTGATGCCTGCAGGCATCATTTACGTTCTCCACGCACTCGGAATCCTGGGTCCCGAGTACGTGCCCCACTTGATATTCTTCCTCCTCCAGAAAGCCTCCCTCGCTTCCCCCATCATCAACCTGGTTTCCGTCCAGGCTTACAGAAGTTGGATAATGGAGAATTGCAGAAGATTCGGGTACTTCGTAATAGGACAACACGTCCCTAGGACTGCCTTAGGCCATGTCACTGTAGTCACTCTGAGAGAACTTTAGATTCAATGTTTATAATTGCTCAACCCATTTTGAAAGCACGAGTAAAAAAGTTTAACAAAAACAAACCCGTAATTCGTGAATTTTTAAACATTTTCATCCGCAGCTCCTTCCTCTTCCTCTCCAACAATGGCCCTGTTTTTTTCGTCAATTAGAAGTTCCTCTTGTTCTTGTTTCTCATTTGACGATGTTTTTGCACTAACAATCGGACTTCTCAGCAGGTGATTTCTGAGGCTCGTGGATGGGGCAGTCAGAGCGGACATCCCACTTCCAGTCAAAGGTTGGACGTTTTCCTTCTTCGATGCCATATGTCCGATGTTTCTGTGAGAGTCCTTCCTGTGAGTGCAGAGCTTTTCCCATGGACAGCATTCTTGGAAGGCGTTCAAAAACTCCCTTCTGAAGAGGTTGCTCATCGTGGAGTAAAGAATAAAGTTGACGGAGGAGTTCAGTAAAGAAAGGAGATCTGTGAAATTTCCGAGGACCTGGGCAGCTCCACTGAATGCCGGCTCCAGTCCGACCACGACCCCGAGAATCCCTGGAAAACATTACATGATACAAAGGAATATTCATATATAGAAATGTGAAACTATACAGAAAGACCAAAAGTTCAAAGACTATATATTTAAGAACAAACCTTGAGGTAGTTCTGTAATCATAGTGCAGAGAACAATCAATATCAACATGGCTGTGGTTCTTTCCGCTTGAGTTTTGCCTCCTCCAGGAGCGTTCTGATTTTTCGACTTCAATCCAGAGCTTCCTGAACTCATCCCGCTTCCGTGGGAAAGTCTGCTTCTTCTGTTTTTTGCCTCTACCAACATCCTGACCAGCAACGCCATGAAAACAGTCAGCAGAACACAGGGAATCACTTTGAGGACGATTCCCAAGGTCCAGAAGCTGATCCTTTCCCAAGGACAATTCCAGAATTTGGGTTGAACCAAGTTGTATCCTTCCACTTTGCTTTCGGAATTGTAATAAGAGGAATACTTCTCCGAAGTCAAACAACTCCTAGGGACAGAGACGTGGCCTAAGTACTTTATTTCGTAACGAAGCATGTTTGGAGCAGATCCGATGAAGGAGATCCCTATGGCGAGGATAATGGAAACGGCAGCTGCCTTGTAGGAGTTGAATTGGGTCGAGGAGTTAGATCTGGCACTTCCTCTGAGAACCAAGTATCTCAACACGGCCATGTTGACCGTCAGCCACAGGCTCGCGGAATGAACAAAGACACTCAAAACAGCATATAAATACGTGAATATTATCCAGAAATAAGAGAAGAACCAAGGATTACACATCTCTACCTGAAATGAATATATTGGGTTTCCAATTTAAAGTAGTCAAGATATAGCATTTCCGATTTAAAGAAACTAACCTGATAATAAACAAAATAACACCCCATTAAGGTCATATCGCAGATAGCGATGGCGATCAAAAACAAGTTGAAAGGATTCCGTCGCATCGTAGCTCTGAGAAGAACGGCGACAATTGCAATGTTCGCAAGCACTCCAATAACGCAGAGTACTCGGTAAATATAGCTGTGGAATCCATTATACCACTGGGCATAGCTCAGGAAGAGCTGAAAACTCGAAAATGAATGAAAGTCTAAACAAAGTTCAACATTGTCTGCAATCTGCACAGATCAAATTTGTAGTTTTAATGTTTATTGTTGTCTATTTTCTTTGCAAGGCTATTTTGGTTTTACTACTGGGAAAAATTTTGTCAAACTTTTTCTTGGTCGATCTACGTAGAAATCTAATTTTTACAATGGAGTTCTCTGAATTTTTATCCATTTCCTACCTCCTAGTATTATCAATAAATCCCTCCAAAATATTTAAAATACTCAAAAACCTTCCATGTTTTTATATACAACGAGTAGTGGTGTTTTTTATTTTTTGCAAATCCAGAGGTCTATCCAAGTTACTCCAGAAAATATTCAGCATTTTCCTCGGTTCAGGAAAAATTGATTTATATTTCTACGAATTATGATTGGATTAGGAAGGAAATATTTACTCTATTCAAAAAATAAATTGAATGATAAATTTTTTTCTATCAATTTTGTATTTCGAACACTGCCTTTAACACCAATTTCTTTTTTTTCTGATCTCTAAAAATTTTCTTAGAGTGTATTTGGCAGTCAATCGATGAAGCCTGAGATGGGTTTCGTCACTTAAGAAGAGCTCTCGAAACCCTTTATCCTTGGCATTTTTTGTTTGCGGAAGTGATATTTAAAAAAAGAAATACAAACTATCCTGAGAAAATTAAATTTCGCAAACTAAAAGATACCGAAAAATCAAAGAACAAACCTGAGCATATTGTTCCCGAGCAGCTGCCAACTCACTATCGTTCCAAGAAATACAGTAAGACGACATTGTGGAAGCCTAATTAGGCGAGTACTTGCAAAATATTTTTAACTGTCCCAGCTTGGTAAATACGAAATTATTTACGACAGAAATTGAGAGCCTGAAAATTGAGTTGAAACTGGAAGGTCAAAAAATACGAAAATATGTGATCACGCAGCTGTATAAATGTTCATTTTTTAATTCTTTAAATTCGGCAAACGAGATAGAAACAATAAAAGAAAAAAGGCAAATCGAAACAAAAATGAATTGAAAACTGGATCAATGATTTTCTTTATTTTTTTGAAATTTAATATGCTAATATTTTGAATTTTATTGTTTTGAACATTAATAAAACTGAAATTTAATATTTAGCATTTCAATTTTCCAAATTTAATTTTTATTTCTTTTAAATTAGAGACTAAAATTCAGCAGACTTTGGAGGTGACGAAACCTGGATTTTCATTCATGTTAATTATTTAACATCACGGTCTTTGAAATTTAGCGTCTTGGTTGTTAGAACATTATTTATAAATAATTTTTAAAAATTCAGGAAGTCTCAAAAGCCATGATTTAAGTTTTCAGATTTTTTTAAAATGGTCCCTCAATTTTTAAATTATTATCTGGTATTTTAAATAAGCAACCTAAACTTGGTAATTCTCGGAAGTAAAGTCACGAATTTAATTTTCTAAGTCGTCTAAAAAATAAATTTCGAAATCGAATGTTTTCATTTTTCCAATAATTTTTATTCCTTTAAATAATTAAAGAGAATTAGAACTCAGCAAGTCTAGAAAATTACAAAGTCTCGATTTTCAATTTTTTTAACTTTAAAACAGATTCTGAAACTTAATCTCTTAATTTTTGAATAAATACTTAGGAATTTAAATAATTAAAGAAGAATTAAAATCATCAAGTTTTAAAAATACGTTGCTGAAACTCAATATCCTGATTTTAAAGTAATTATTTAATATTTCAAATAACTGAAAAAAAATCAGTAAATTTCAAAAGCTACAAAGTTTTAACTCCAAATTTTCCAAATTGTGAAACCTAATATCTTAATTCTTTAACTCTTATTTTTTAGACAATTGACAAAAATTGCAATTGAGTAAAACCTCAGAAATTTCCAAGTCTCAATTTCAACTCTTGTCAATTGTTCAAAGAACATAATAAATAACAACCGAAACAAATTGAAGGTCGAATTGCAAGAATTTCTTCAAAAATTCAAAGCAAGTAGATCATTTTTGACTGATGGACCTGTCATAAAAGTAACAAAAAAAATTTAAAAAACGTGGATTATTTTTCTACAAATTCAGTTCCTCGAAAAAATTATCCTTTTCCAAAAAGTTTCTTTGAAATGTAATTTTGTAAGGGCAAAAAAGCAAAGCGGGCAGAATCGCCGGAGGCAACTGGCGGTAATCCCGTCACTATGCAAATAGTCAGCCTCCTTTGGACAAAAAGATTGGATGGACTTGAAGTACTCAAGAGTCCACCCACAGCGAGATGACATCTTGACTTCATAGATTCCATGGGAAAAAATCATGCTAATGTGAAAGTAAAAAGTGAAAAGTTCTGTGAAATTGTCTCGACACGAATCTCCAGATTTTTCTGAAGTCTAAAAGTGAAAATAAGAAGTGGAAATTCCCGTGAATTTGTCTCGAAAATGGTTTCCAGAAGTTTTTCAAGTCTAAAATGTGATATTCAGATGGTGGCTTGGAAACTACATTATTATAGCAATCGAAAGTCATTTTTAAAAATTCTCTCAACACGAATTTCTGGAATTTTTTAGTATTATATTATTGTAGGAATTGAAAATATTTTTAAATCTTCTCGACGAAAATTTCAGAATTCCAGATGGCGTTCTGAAAGTTCCTCCCAAATCCTGGATAATTCTAATCTCATTAAAACAAGTACACTATTATGAAAATCAGAAATGGAAATTCCTACGTAATGAGTCCTGAAAGGAACTTCCAGAAACCACTTAAACTCGGGCTCCCGGACGTCCAGAAGTCCTCACTAGATCCTGGGAAACTCTAGTTGACAAAATTTACAAAAACGAATGACATTGTTGACTTTCTATGAAAAGATGCCAAATGAGAATTCGAGCTTGATGAAAACCGAGCTTTTAACGAACTTATGGAAAACTCCCCGGGAGACTCCGAATGCACTAAAAATGAAAAGGTTCATTTTTGTTGCGCTTCAAAAAACATTGTTTATTCGAGGATTAGAGTCCTTCTAGAAAAAGCACTTCAGGAAATTCGGGCAACTGTCGAAAACCGGCCTTTCAATGCCAAAATTGAAATAATTCATATTAATATAGTCTTCATAAAATTATAGAAATCAAAGATGAAAACTTTCGGCAAATTGTTTTCGCGAGTTTTCAAAGACTGCGAGAAACTCCTCGAGCTATTAAAAGGAGGAAAGTACAGATGCCATGTTTCTTTGTGAGAGTCATGCTTTTTTAATTACATTATTATGGAAATGCAAATGACTATTTCTGTGAAATTTCTCGACACGAATTTCCAGAAAACTGACTCTCAGATAGGGAATACAAACTACGCTTTCATCATGAGAATAATTTCTTTTAATCACTTAGCGAAAACGAAAACTTTACGAAATTGTCTAGACACAATTTTCCAGATAACTCCTAAAGTTTCAATTCCAGAAGCCCATCCCAAATGTTTTCTGGATTATGACAGTTTAGAAAATTCCAATTCATAAAGGTCCGAAAATTTGGTTTCATCATTAATTCAGCGAGAAACCAATTTTGAGTTTCTGTGTTTGCCTCGATGGAAGCGAAAGTATCCAGGATCCAGAAGAGGAGCGTAATTAATCTCAAGCTGGCTCTGGAATGAAGGCCGTATTTACGATAGAAGCTGGAAAAACGAGGGTGGAAGGGACTTTTGACGGAATTTCGGCAGTAAAGTCGGTAATTCAGGAAGTTGAAGATTTCCCGAAAAATTCACCCTCATTCCCAAAATTATTTTCAAACTCTACATTTTTCGAGATTGAATACGGTAATGAGGAATATAGTCAAGCAAATTACAAGTTCTATTTTGAGCTGATTGATCATGATTTATTCAACAAGGATTCTGGGAAACCAAAATCACGGAAGAGAGTGATTTCATAATGGAAAAGCGAATTACGTCTAAAAATACAAATGTTGGAACTATTTAGAGCTACTTTGTAATTTTTCGATATGTTCGAATAAGAATTTCCTTCAGACTAAACAATGAGATTCTTTTGGATTAAGAGAATAAATTCTCTGAGTTTTGGTTCCGAGACGAACGCGGTTTCAATTAGAGGTTAGTACAGTAATTGAATTAATTTTTTTCCGACAAACTTTTTCGGAAATAAAATTCGGATTTTCCTCTCTCCATTTGGAGATAAAACCGAAAAGTACCCTGAAGCTATTAAAACATTTCAAAAGTAAATCTCTTTCCACAACTGAACTTTAAACAAATTACTTTTTTAAAATGAAATTGACTATTCAACTTTTATCCTGATACTAGTGATGATTTCTGAAATTTAATACATTTAAGTTAGCTTAATTTAATCTCGTCATTTTCTGGCTTTTAAAACAAAGCTCACGTCTTCAATTTACTAGATATAAATACTTTTTAGAATATCCTATAAAAAATCGAGAAAAGTGTTCCGTAAAAAATCGAAAAAGCATTTTGAATCCATTAAAAACTGCGTTGGAAAAAGTCCATCGTCGACGTCGAGACCAAAATTCAATAACTCGCTGTTTCCTTATGAAGAAAATGAAGTTTGATAAATATTTGTCCGTAATCGCCTCAGGACCATTTTCAGTTCATCTGGTCTCGAAACAATTAAAGACAAAATTAATTGGTTTCATTCACACCATAATTCAATTAATCCTTCGTTAAATCGGGATTTAAATTCTTGATATGAAAAGATTCAGAAAAGTTTAGCCAATTTTCGCGGGAACTTTTTAAACGTCCATTTTTGAAATTCATGGAAAGGAAAAATTGACTTTGTTACTTTTTAAGAAATTTTTAAGAATTTTAAGTATTTAAAGTAAAGTCAAATGAAGCATATTTTTTAGTCGAAAAACAACTGTGACAAGGTCCGAATATTTAAGAGATTCCTCACTCATGCATCCAAATCAAGTTTAAAGTTATTCCAAAAAAACAAGGGAAATTTGAGAAAATGACAATTCGGAATTAGGCAATTATTTGTTCTGCAAGGTCTGGAAGTGACAGATGAGAATCGTAATATGGAGAACATAACATTGTTATTGAAACACTGGAAAAAACACGTGGCTAAGGAAGGAAAATTTTTGGGAAAACAAAGTTTGGATTCCCCCAAGCGTTTCCGAAATTACTCCATCCTGGATTGGGGGTCATTAGGAAGGATTCGGGAAGTGAAATGAGAGTAACCTTTTGTCTCGAGTTGGCAGCTACTGTAGGGAATATTCATGTCAACAATATAGAAGAATGTTAGAGGAAGCAAAGGCAATCCTTGTCAGGTCAATTATTGATGTTGAAACAATATTTTTATAGAAAAAGAATTGTGAAATCTCAGATACAAATTCCCTTCCAGAAGACATTGAGGGATATTTCTCGAGAATAAATACAATTTCGAGACAGTAGACGATAATTTTTATAGGTATTCAATTGTTGTTTATTTTTCAAGGAAAATCCACTAATTCATTTCGAAAAAATTGAATTCGGAATTAATGAATTCAAATTCTAATAAAAACACAATTTTTTACAGTAAAAACCAACTTTATAAACAATCCAAAATCTTTAAATTCTCCAGTTTTTTAACGAACTCTGTATACGAAAAATAAAGCAATTTAGTCCTTTCAGGAAGACATTCTCCATTAAAGAGATCAAGAGCCTTAATTGACCCCAGTTGATAAAAAACCCCTTAAAAAATACATTGAAGTTTATTAACCTCGAAAAGAAGTTTTCAACATGAATTCTCGTGACTTCCAACTTCCGGATTTTTTAAATTTTAAATTTAAAAATTTTTCATATTTTTTCGCTGATAGAGTACGTGGGAGTAGAACAAAGGGAATCCAGGAGAGGAATAAGACACAGCACATTTTGTTGGCTCGAGTCTGCCTGTTCAACAATCCGATTATTGAAACAACGCCTTTTTTGACGGCTTCTGAAAGAGTTTCTCGAAGAAAATGAGAGGTTCGGATTTTGGAGAAACTTTTTCGACAAAAAAGAATATGAATTTTAAAATATGAGAAAATCTGAAATTTTGATTAAAAGTTGAAAACAAGAAAACAACTTTTATGGAAAAAGTTTATTTTTAGATTTAAAATGAAATTAAACCCGAATTTAGAGTTTTGGGACTCTGAGTTTTTGGTAGCTGGATTCCACGCCTCGCGGTCCGGAAATTTTATTACTCCAAATGACGAGATTTCAACAAAGCGATGGGGATCAAGAATCTGGGAAGGTCAGGATATTACGAAACCACAAAGTGACGTTCATTTTAAAAAATTTCAAAAAAAGTAATTTGTTTAAAGTTCAGTTGTGGAAAGAGATTTACTTTTGAAATGTTTTAATAGCTTCAGGGTACTTTTCGGTTTTATCTCCAAATGGAGAGAGGAAAATCCGAATTTTATTTCCGAAAAAGTTTGTCGGAAAAAAATTAATTCAATTACTGTACTAACCTCTAATTGAAACCGCGTTCGTCTCGGAACCAAAACTCAAAGAATTTATTCTCTTAAAACACCAAGTTGTTCAATTTTGGACTAGCAGATAATGGTAGATTTGTTTTTCGAAATCATTTTTAATAATTTGCAGATTCATTTTGACTTTCAAATCTTTTGATCCAAATCTGTGGAATTTAACCAGTATAAGAGAAACCAAAAGAATCGAGAATCTGTGGAAAGACGGAATGTGACTCATCGGGATCAAGATCGAGTAACTCATTCTGTCCTTTAATCGATCTTCGAAGAAATCATTGATCATAAAACTGAAATCTGCGAAAATCAATCGAGTCGTTGACATCGTGGAGAAGGTCGTTTTTTCCACCATTTGTTCTCGATACTGTAATCTAAAATAAATTTAAAAGATATTCATCAAAATAAATTAAGAGATGAGGAATTTTATCGAGACAAACAATTTGATCTTTGGTCAAGGATCAATCTGAGAAAATATGAGTATTTTTGTTTTCCTTCAAGAAGTAATTTTAAATTCAAACTAAGAAAAAGTTATTTTAGATTCAAGCTATGAGTCACTTATTCTTGAATTAATTACTGTATTTCTGGATGCAACATAATTTTCTTTGCAGCACCAATTGAAGCTAAATTCTTAGAGATCCTGGATCCAGTTAAATGTTTTTTCTAATGTTTTCGGTATATATCCATGATCTCAGAAAATATACAAGCTTTTGTCATTTTTATCTTTAATATTTTCTTTTATTATTTTATTCTCTACTAAGCTAAGTAGATTAAAACACTCAACGTTCTGTTTCCTCTGGCAATTCGTCTTCCCGAAAATCCATTCCTCGGTTTCTCTGCCAGGAAATGAAAAACGTCTCTGACCATTTCGTCTTGTGTATGTACTTTCCCCAAAGTTGCTTTTCTTTTTTCATATTTATGAGTATTCCCATCTTATTTTCGAGTTGATCGATTTAACCCGATTACAATCACAACTTTATTTACTGAAAATCAATGAAATACCAGTTTTGCTGTTTATCAGTTTATTTTTGCTCGAAAATAACACGCCAAAAACACGCAGAAATAGAAATTTTTTATTGAAAAATTATTTCGAAATTTTGTGTTTTTTTGTTAAAAGTGATCTTTCTAAGACCAGTTTTTCCTTTATTCCTTAGAAGACAAACGATTCGTGGAACAATGGTTATGGTGAGAAAGCGGTTGGTCCTATCTCCAGAAATCTTTGAAAAACATGATCAGTTCCACGCTCTCTGGTCAAATTGCGATAAAAGTTTATCGAAATTTTTGGAAAAATTGTCCTTCAGCCATCAACTGGTAGTGTTTTTGCAAAAAACAGTGATTAAAAAGAACTCGCACTGGCAGAATTTTTCCTTTTGTTTGGTTTTAGAGTTTCGCCACAATCGATTGATGTTTTCATTTTAAAAAAAGAATGAGGTGATTCTTGTTGGTTCATATGATTTCCTCGTGAATTATCGCCTTTTTTATCGAGGATAAAATGTCACGTTTTTCATTTTTTAGATTTTAACCTTAATTATTGTTCCGAAATTAATTCACCTTGGTGTTTTATTTTTATTTTGTTTGCCCCTTATTTGATGACAAATAATGTTGTAACAATTTCTTTTCAGTTCCGTTAAACTTTCTAATTCAAGATGAACGCCGAAACAAAGGTGGTTTTCTGATAAGTCTTTATATAAGATTTAACGGACAAATTTCTTTAGAGAGATTACACAGACGGATCCGACGATGATTTGGTACCATTGCGGCCTCCGGCAACGAATACACATATCCGGAAGGGCTTGATAAGAAGGATGACCATCGAGGAGGAGAGAATTGGAGAGTACTTTGTGTAGGTTTACTTTTTGGATCCGACAATTGTGGGGCGCTGGTCGAAGCAAGCCAGGACTGACTCATAGGGAGTGTCCAGCTTGATAGACTTCTCATAGGCCGCGTGGATCAGGGTGTACTTCAGGTCGGTGTTCTTAGTCGTGTTGCATGCGAGTTCAATTACGGGTTTGATGTGCTCAGCTAAGATCTCTATGACCCCGCAATACATGAGCTCGTGTGCCTTGTCAGACTGTTCCGTGAAAAGTGGGATGATTTTTTTGCTTACTTGCTGAAGACAGCTTTGGAGTGTGGTTATTTCGTCATCTGAAAATCTAAATGTTCCTTGCAATTCCGGTAAACTTACTGTTTTTTTCGTTCTTCGGGATCATCTCGATGGTGATTCTTCCCAAATCCCAAGTCAGATCGCTCTCACCGCAGATTTTGCAGAATTGAGTCCACGTTTTGTATAGATTTTCGTTCCGATCAAGTTCATGGGTTCCGGCAATGAGGCTCTCGAAGCAGGAAACAGTGCATTCGTATTCGACTTTAGTTCTAAAAGACCAATAGAATAAAAACTTACATAGATTACTCACTCCTCTACAAGGTTTAGTTTCTTTGAACTAACGGACTCAGCAATTCCGGCAGAAAAAAGGAAAATCAAGGTTAATTTGAAAAAGAACATTTTTATTTTTTATTTCTATATTTCTGGTGACTTTTTATAGTTTTTTGCTTCCAAGAAAATTTTCTCAAAATATCGAGTAATGCTTTTTTTCGTAAATATCAAAGTCAAAAATGATTTGCCTCTTGATTTTCTTGTTTAAAACGCAAGATCCAAGGTCAACTGGCCGGATTTAGTTCCCCACATGAGTTTCACATGAACGAGAAGCCAAAAAACAACTTAAAGAAGTTTTTGACATAATTTCCCAAGGAAACTTATTTGATTCTCTAAAAGTAATTTCCAATACTTCATAAATGTGATAAAGTCGTATCTTTCAATACAGAACAAATGTTATTTATTTTGTCGACACTTGTTGAACTCAGTTGATTGTTCCAACTTTATTGATTTGAGTTAGAAAATCCAAGATTCGAACCCCGCCTTTTCGTTTGTTGGCCAAAGCTTCAGCTTGCCTGCATAGAGTGAAATTTTTGCAGCTAAAAAGAACCCAAGGTCCTGCTTTCGGCTTGGCTTTTCTCTCTGCCCTCTCTTTGGAATTAGTTTTCTCTCGTTTCCCTTTAATGTCCGTAGTTTCTTTTCGGTGGCAATTTTTGGTTTTATTTCGTCATTTTCGAAATTACGTGGATATTTATTCTTCATTTGATTTAATTTAGATCTTGAAAGTTTGATCTCAAAATTGGAAGGTCTTTGATAATGACGACGGAGAAAGAAAGAGCTTTCCAACAAGAATTGGAAGAGGCTTCCTACGCTCATCGGTTTGTTTTTCTGAAATTTTGTTTATAAAATCTTTATTCCTATTTATCACTATGGTGTTTTCGCGATCTAGTCCTACATACTGCAGTTTGCTTTGGTCTAGAACATCTGCTGAAATACTCGGATATTATTTCTTTAGTAATATATAAGCCAAACTACTTTCGCATATGTAGAATTTACATGAAAGTATGGAATTATTTTCTTGTGATGAGAAGGAAAATATGTTGGGTAACTGTAAATCAGACCAAGTTGCCCCGGAGTTTGTGCTTGTAGCGGATGAGATATCTCTTTGTGGTGATGTGTGAGTTGTTTTGGCAATGTTAATTAGTGTAGAGGTACGTTAAAAGCTTTCTGATGTTTAGGGGAAATCTAGAATTTGAACAAAAAGTTATTCAAACTGCTGAATTTAAATGATACGAACTTGTGAGTGGATGAGTTTTCCTTCGGTTTTGGATTTTTCGGAAAGCGAGGATTGTCTTGAGATTTTGAAATGATTGAGCAGTGTGAATACTGTTTCTTAAGATGATTTGGTGTATTTCATCTTGGAAGGAAGTGGGGTGAAGTTTTGGCTCTCGATTTTATTGGGTTTTTAATACTAAAGTTTCGTTTTTAGACAGGAACAACGTGTCGATGTATTGCCGGCAACTACTAATCTGGAGCACTTGTGTAACTTGAACGTCAGCGAAGCTCCCCATGTTGTCCGCAAAACTGGCATTATTTGTACTATTGGACCTGCTTGTCGTTCTGTCGATATGCTTCAGCAGATGATTGCTAATGGTATGAATATTGCCAGAATGAACTTTTCTCATGGTTCTCATGAGTATCATGCTGAGACAATTCAGAATGTAAGAGCTGCAGCAGATAGCTTCTCTGAACCTCGTATTGTTGCTATTGCCTTGGATACCAAAGGCCCAGAAATTCGAACTGGTCTACTCACTGGAGTAAGTTCCATGTAGATGAACTAATTAATTTTCCGAACTGTTTAGGGCGGTTCTGCTGAAGTTGAACTTGTCAAAGGAAGTTCGATCAGATTGACGACTGACCCCGCATTTGAGACTTCTGGAACTGCTGTCAACTTGTACGTTGATTATAAGAACATAACGAAAGTTGTCAACAAGGGATCTCGTGTTTTCATTGATGACGGCCTTATTTCCCTCCTTGTTGATGAGATTTACGATGATGCGCTTGTCTGTACCGTAGAAAATGGAGGAATGTTGGGATCGAGGAAAGGCGTGAATCTTCCAGGAACTCCTGTCGATTTGCCTGCTGTGAGTGAGAAAGATCTTAAGGATTTGAGATTTGGAGTGGAGCAGAATGTTGACATGATATTTGCGTCCTTTATTCGTAATGCAGATGGTATTCGCACAATTCGTCGGGTGCTTGGAGAAGATGGAAAGCATATTCGTATTGTAGCTAAAATAGAAAGCCAAGAAGGAGTGGATAATGCAGATGAAATAATTGCAGAATCTGATGGTGTTATGGTTGCACGTGGCGATTTAGGAATAGAGATCCCGGCGGAAAAAGTGTTTCTTGCACAGAAGATGCTTATTGCTAAATGCAATAAAGCAGGAAAACCAGTCATTTGTGCGACGCAGATGCTTGAGTCGATGGTCAAGAAGCCGCGTCCAACACGTGCAGAAGGTAGTGATGTTGCTAATGCTGTCCTTGATGGAGCAGATTGTGTTATGCTTTCTGGCGAGACAGCTAAAGGAGACTATCCCATTGAGGCACTGAAGATTATGCATTACGTAAGTTTCCGAAAAGTACAATACTACTTGAGAGTTGTCTTTTAGATTTGCAAAGAGGCTGAAGCTGCTGTTTACCATACCAAGTTTTTGGAGGAGATTCTTCGTCATACTCATCGCCCAACAGATACGGCTCATACTATAGCTATTGCAGCGACTTCTGCAGCTGTGTCCTGTAGAGCATCTGCAATTGTTCTTGTGACAACGACGGGACGTTCTGCAGAACTGGTGTCTCGCTATAGATCGCCTGTCCCTATTATTGCTGTTTCACGTTATGATCGCACATCTCGTCGTCTCCATCTTTTCCGTGGTGTGTTCCCACTTCATTACAAAAATGAAGTCCGTGATCCAGACTGGCCTACAGACGTTGATGATCGTATTAGCTATGGTATTTCTGTCGGAAAAGACCGTGGATTTATCCACAAAGGCGATTTCTTGGTTGTCATTACAGGATGGCGTCAAGGAGCTGGTTACACCAATACTCTTCGCATTATTAATGCACCTTAATTTCGAAGTAACCCAGGAAACGTAGATATCGGAAAATATACCTATAACGGTAATATTGTTCTAATTTCTTCTGGGTTTAGGACATTATTATTTAGTCAATTTATATTTGGTGTTCTGTGGAATCATAAATAAAGAAGTAATCCAATTCCGAATCGAGGTTTTTAAGTTTCTTTATCAAATCTAACTAGTAACAAAATCCACTATAATACCCTAATTTCAACCAGATTGATCCTCCTTCTCCTTGGCTTCTTCCGATCTCCTGAGTTCTTCGTCAACTCTCTGTTTGGCACAGTAAACTTTAGATTGCAAGTAGAAAGATCCGCCTTTTGCTTTTTCATTAATTTCAAACAGGTGCTTAAACCTTTTCTCAACTTCTTCTCTATTCAGAGGAGCTTTAACGTCCAGAATTTGGATCGATTCCTGGAGAGATATACCTAACTTCGCATTAGCCTTTGTTGCTTCCTGTTCTTCCGTCTTCGATGACGAAGATCCAGAAGACGCTGCTTGTCGAGCTGCCGCTTGCTGAGCAGCTAAAAAACAAATTACTTTTTCACCTAATAATACAACCCACAATTCAGTTCTTCCTTCACCGCTTTCGCAAACGCTTTCGTTACTGCTTCACCAGCTGCTACTACTACCTTGACTAAAGAACGTAAGACCATTTTCTAAAAAATCCAACCACTTTCAAAACAACATTTCGAAAGATATCCGAGTATCGAACTCCGTTCAATCCTCCTAAAATACGATAATAGTAATAATTTATCGTCAGTATAATTTACATCATAATTCATCAAGCTTTAGATTACAAAATAAATAATTAAGAAAGGAGCGAATTACAAGCCAAAGCAACTCCTCGTTCGTATAGAAGAGATTTTTCAAAGTTCTCGGGGATAAAGTCAAAGGTAAAGAGCAAATTAGCTCTATTGTTATAAAGATAAACAGGCAGAGGCACGGATCCAGCAGCACTTTGTTCCAACGTCCAACAGAAGTTAATGTGTTCAATGTCGCTTTGAACTTCGTCAATAAGGGAAATCTTGTTAGACTGACGACAACTAGCACCGATAACACGAAGATCGCTGATTGTGAAGGCATCAGCTTGAGCAGAAGTTCCAACTTTGACATGCATATGAAGCTGTTCAAGTGACCATCCATTCGTCTGGGCAATCATCTGTCGAGTAGCCGTAATGTAGGCTTCCGGAGCGAACATTCCTCCTAACCAGATCGTTTCATCCTACAAATCAAAACTCGACTTCAGAAGGAAACCCAAATAAACTCACTCTCAAGCTGGAAGATTTCGACAACCTAACAAGCTGGTTCACACGTTTCACAAAGTCAATCATCCATTCCATCGAAGTGACAGATTGGGGAATAATATAACGATTCCAGGTAGAGGGGACTTGTCCTTTGTTCAACGCAGAAATCAAAGCTCGAATATGGTTGTTCTGCTTGATTTCTCCTCTACAAACAGCCAAGATATCTGTCAAATCCATTCTAACATCCGTAAGTAATTTGATTCCAACATTGATTTCACGTTCAAAGAATCTGAATAGCGGATCCTTGATGTTATCCTTCGTTCTCTTCAGTTTCTCCAATTCCTTAGGCAGAGCCTGCAACCAACGATTTGCAGTTTCAGAAAGGACCATCATCCATGACGGTGCCTTCTGCTCCTTCGCTGTGTCATTATAAGCGAGTTCATCATCGGACATCTTCAACATATTTCTTAGCAATTCATGTCCGCGATCTGTCAACAGAACCTTCTCAGCATTATTCGGCAACCCAATCCAATTAGGCATCTGCAGGTGCTTGATGTGGCTCACCCATTGGATCAAAGAATCACGAGAGTTAGCATCAGGAACATTCAGCGGAGTTGACTTGCCGTCAATATTATTGATCAAAACGAAATCACTTTCGAAAGATTTCGGAGTAAAAAGCTTCTGCAGGAAACAGTCGAGAAGAGTCTGATCAAACCGATTGTCAATCTTTCCTCCGTAAATACATTGAGAAAATAGAGTTCTCAAAGCCTTCCATGGAAGCTTGTCAGGAGCAACATTTCCTCTTCCCATCGCGACCGAATCCACAGCAGCATCCAAAGTGTCGCAAGCCATTCTGAGATCAGCATCAGAAAACTCATAAGAATGAGCCCATCCAAGAGGACGATACCGAAGTCTTTCTTGAACCAAAGCATGGAACCAACTGACCAAGAAATACAACTTAGAACGCTCAACTGGAGCTTTGGCGATTCTCTGTGGAGAGAGAGAAGACAACGATCTCAAGATATTGGCCTTCAATCCAGTTGCAGGTTCGAAGACAACAATACGAGACTGTTGAATGACGGAAATCGGCAACTTCGGGTGAATTTCTGCTGTCAAAATCAATCTAAATTGTGCATTGGGACGAATAATATGAAGTTTCTTTTCCAGTTGAGTCAACCATGATGGAGCCAAGTGCACGTTCTTCAGAAGAACCCATCTTCCTGATTTACTGGCGTTGTCAACAGCACGCTCAGCTTGAGTGAAACCTTCGCTCGAACCGATAGCAATGGACGTGACATCCTTATTCAATTGGACAGCCAAGTCCTCAACCTTGTTCGAAGCATCATAACCAGTAACAGAGCAGAGCAAGACAGGGTTGCGGCCGGTAGCTTCGTTCTCTATTATCTCTTGAAGATTGGTAACTTTATCTTGCTGCATAAACTCCTGTCCAAAGACTGAAGACACAACAAGGTGCGCTGTAGCAAGAACACGATCTGGTCTCAATGCATGAGTAATAAGAAGCTCGTTCAACGATGTTCCAATAGAACTCGTCTTCTCATCAGCATCAAACAAAGCAGGAACATCAAGTTCGGGATTATCAGAATTCATCCATTTAGTGAAGTCGCCCACGGCTTGAGCCTTCTTAACTACATTCTTAAATTCCGGAATACCAGCAAGTTGCATCAGTTGAACAACTTGATCGTGATTAAGACCCTGAATATTGATTTTACTGGCAGCTTCATTTTGCTTCTTGGACTTCTCAGAAATAAACAGCTCATTACGCAAGAGCAGGTGGTCAAATTTAGCTTCATAATTTTGTTCATTCGTGTGGCACTTCAAATAGATCCTCATCAGCAATAGAGCAAGAAGGATCTTATGAGCGTGGAGCATTCCTTGAGAAACTCGACGATAGACAACCTAAAAAGCCGTATCAGCGGTTAATTTCATCCGGAGCAACTTACTTGGAACAGATTACTAGTGATAATTTTCAGTCTTTGAGAATAATCAGCAACACCAGTCAATTGTGAATTCTGGAGAACAGAAGCAAAAATGTCAATGATGAAGTCCAGGGAATAGTGGTACAAGAAATGAATCTCATACAAATGTTGAATAGTCAAGTAAATAAGAGAACAGGCATGAGCCAAGTTCACGTATTGTTGGGAAACAACTTCAACTTCTTTCATAACTTGGTCAGTTTCGGCTGCCTTACGAGCAACTTCCTTGGCTTCATTCTTCAATTTCTCCAGAGTAGCAATGACAGAATTATCATCCAAGATCTTCCCCTTAGATTCATTCAAAGCTGCTAGTAATGCCTTCTCAAGCTGACGCAGTCGAACAGCAAATTCACCTTGCAGTTTCAGTAAATCATTACGCTTCTCGTCAATGTCCGGTCTTTCGCTCTTCAGAACACGATGAAGACACTGCATTTCAAGAGATCCCCGAGTAATGGTAAAGTTGACAAAAGTAACTCTAGAACAAACATCTGGAGGAAACTCAACAGACGGATCACGAGTATGGAGGAAGATCTTAAATGCCGGAGACAAATCAATGTCCTGGTCTCCAAGAGTAATGAGAACACGACCAGCGGCACGTTTCACCTCATAGTTGAGAACAGGGTTGAGAATCGGGTTATACTTCTCGCAATCCTGAACAAGCAGGATAGAACCAAATCGCAAAGCAGTCTCCAAATGTTTCCTAAAGAAATCATGAGTTCAAAATTCAACAGCAAAACAAACCTGAAGGCCAAATCCAGGAAACTAGTCTTCAGAATGTTTTTGTCGGCGTACTGTTTCATGAGGAAGTCGATTGAGAGACCACTAGGGTCGATAATCAATGGGTAACGATTGAATCTTTGAAGCATGATTGCGTTTTCTGTGCACAGATCATCTTTGGGCAAACCATTATTATTCCATTGAAGACGGTCGTCGGCATTAGCAAGGTATTCAATTCTTGCCAAATCGTGGCGGAATTTAACATCGGCAATTTGTAAGAAGGCAACCCATTTCTGGAAAAGAACTTCTCGCAACTGTTGATCGTAATAACCGGAATAAGCAAGGAAAGCAGCACTCAAAGTAGTGTCTCCAACCAATGTCTCCATTTGTTGGGCGAAATTGGCAGACCCTTGATTCCATCTTTCACTTTCCGATCTTAATGAAGAAAGCAGCTCGATACTTCGTCCTACCTTCTCTTGAACAGTAGCCAAGTCAACTTTGATAGTTTCAGCTTGACCGATAAGTTGAGCATATTCTTCCTTGTAAGCAGCAATACTCTTTTCCAAGCTAGCAATAATCTTCTTAAGTTCTTCTCCCTTCTTCGTTTTGGCTTCAGCGTCTTCAGCAAGACGTTTAAGCTCATTTCTCAACGGTTCTACTTTTCTAAGCATTCCGGAATAAAGAAGTTGAGCTTTCACCCACTTCAACAAAGGACCACAAGCGGTAGAAGCTCGATTAACCTAAAAATCAACTACTCATGAAGTCAAAGAAAAGACACTAACCTTCTCAAAGTCCCAATCAGCATTATTCTTGTACTTCTCCATTTGTTGAATCGTTTCAGGTTTAACAGTATCAGTATCAAATTGGAGAATTCTAGTAATGAAATCATCCTTCACCATGATACTTCTGATGGACTTCCAATCAGTACCGATACTTTCTCCGAGCAACAAGCAGAGCGATTCCATAGCCAATTTGACGGCGCTTGGAGGAGACTGCATACTTTTCAACTCAACCAATTGCTGCTTCTTAATTCCTTTGACAGCTTGTTTAGCATCTTCGACAGCAGGCTCGACCTGAGCTAGATCAGTTCGAACTTCAGCTTCCTTCAAACCAATGTTCTTCAGTTGTTCGGCGAGCTCCTTCTGCAACTCTTCCGAGGCTAACTTCTCCTTCTCAGCCTTCTGTTGGTCCTCCAACATGACCTTCAACTTCGCATTGGCAGCAACATTTTTCTGTTCAAGTTCCTTTCCTTTCAGTTGCAACGACTTCTGGAGTTCCTGGACTTGTTCCTCAGTTTCTTGAATCTTCCGAAGACCAATATTGATGTGAAGTTTTTCATCCTCCAATTCACGACGCTTCTCCTTCAACAACTTGCTAAAGTGTTTAATGAAGTCCAAGAAGTGACGAGGAGTCAATGCTGTTGTTCTATGGCCCTTACGGGCTTCAGCTTCGTTCACCAGCCGAACAGCACCATGGAATTGAACAAAGTTGTTGACGACAGCGTCTCTGTATTGCAGATTCTCTGGAAGCAAATCACACACACGTTGAAGAGCCATCGGTGGGATATATTCAGGCATCGTCATGTCCATAGTCTTCGTAAGGTCGTCAGCAACTTGATACAGAGCGGAATCTGACCAATCTCCGAACCAATTCAAGACGCATCTGTTGAAGAGAGCAGGAGAAGTAGAAGCTCGCTCGCGCAATCCATCACCACTTGGATTCATCGTAAATATAACATGAAGATTACGGATAACTTGAGCGGTGAACCATTTATACAGATCTTCAGGAGAGTCCAACATGAAGCCAGCGCGTTGAGCTCCTTCCTTGATTTGATTCATCAAGGATGTGTATTCCTCTCCCTCGAATAAACCAGGAACTTCTCCATTAGCAAGCAAAGTGTTAAGTCTTTCCAAGAAGCCAGTATCCAGCATATTAGATTCATCCATAATGAAGCAAATCTTCTCATTGCGACAGCCAGCTCTTCGAAGAACCTGACGAATATCCTCATCAAAGTCCGCTCCAGAGTAACCAGAGTGAACTTTCAGTTGGAAAACAGACATCCCACTGAGCCAAGCGACAAACCGAGAAAGTGTTGTCTTACCAGCTCCAGAAACACCGATGAGTAAAACGTGCCCTTGAGGTTGTCGGTAAATTCTGTCAATTCTCAACACATGGTCTACAAGTTGGTCGAAAAGAACCAACTTAACATCAAGTTCTTCCTCGTAGAAAGTTCGAAGACGATTGCGAATATAATCCTTGATTTCTGCTCGAGTAACAGGAGTGTAATTCTTGTGAAGCCAACAGGAGAACAGAATCGGTCTCTCCAAAGCTTCCTTAAGATTACAAAGAGCCGAGAAGTAAGCTTCGCCAATTTGATTAACAAGGTTCTCCGTCCACTGTCGCTCCTCGTCATGAACGAGACGATCATGGAAGAGACGCAGTGCTTCATGTGCCCATAAACGAACCAAAAACTCAGGAGAAACAAAGTCCATCGGAGCAATAGCTTCACTGATACCACGGACCCATCGAGTCAATTCACGAGGAGAATAAACATAATGAGGTTGGTCATCTTGTGTAAATTTAGCCTGGCTTTGCAGATAGAAGTCAACCATAGCACTTGTGACGGCTTCACACATATTAATGACGTTCGGAGCTTGACGAAGAACAGCTCGCATAAAGGTTCCATAAATTTGTGCAAGAGAAACACTTCCAGGATAGTCGACGTAGACAATAGGAACATGTCGAAGGAATCGCAAAGATAGAGGATTACGACCGGGATCTGTCGGAGGGTTACAAGCACCAACGATCTGGATTCTTTCCAAAGTAACCCACTGCTGGTCAGAAGTTCTGTAGAATCCATTCTGAAAAGAAGAAATAAGTACTAGCCAAGGAAACTGTCTCGCAAACCTGTTCGACAAGTTGACGCATAAATGAAATAACTCGTTGAGTTCCATACTTGTCAGGACTTGGCAAGTTAATTTCATCACAGAAGATAACAAGCCACCTAGACATCTGTACAGGAGACAAAACGATTCCATTTGGAGTTCTTCTGTATTCACAGTAATGATCGAAGGTCTTCATTAGCAACTCCGGTGTTGTTGATGACGAGAAGTTGACGTTAATGACGTCCATGTCAGGAAGAGACCTCAACGCAGACAGCAAAGTCATTGTCTTACCGGATCCAGGAGGACCGCAAAGAACAAGAGGCTTCCTTTCACTCAGCCAAATATTCAACAACAACTCATGCCGGACAGTGTCCATTGTTGGGATAACGACGTCGGCGGAATTAATTCTGTGAGTCTCAATCTCCATCTTCGGAACCTTCGCTATCCATGGAGCCCATTCACCAGTGATGGTGACGTAATAGTCAATAATCGGTAGACTGGGGTCCGGAGGGACGGAAATAGTCGTTGATTGACGGACATAATCACTAACAACCTTTCTACATTTCCACTTGCCGTCTCCACTGAAGGCCCAAATGGCGTTGACGAGCATTGATCGAGTGATGTAAGTATCAATCTGTTCTGGAGTCAGTGGGAAATCACGATGGTTGAAATCATAGGTCAACATCTGACGGACGGAGTAGTTCATCATAGAGAAGAAAGCCAAGAGGAGTCGCTGTTTAGTCACCTCCATAACGTGCTCAACATTGGACAACGAATAATCCAAAGTATTCAAGATCAATCCGTTTCCAGCCAAATGATTAGCCAAGGCTTGGGAAGCAATAGTTTGGATCTCAATCGTTCTATTGACAATTTCATCTTTCAAAGAAACACCTGGCATCATCGAAGCAGTAATCGATCCATCCATTGGCGTCAAATCTAGAGCAGCCGCAGGTGGAGCTTTGTTCAAAATATCGTCAATTGTATGTTGGGATTCTGTGTCTAATCTCAAAGTCCTCAACCGATTCAAATAGTTCTCAGTCAGCATTTCACTAGTAACGACTTCTTCTGGGAACCAGACCATACCACATCGGGATACGGTAGCGAGAGTAGCGTACTTCAAGTCGGAAACCTCAAAGATTATCCTGACGTTCGGTGGGATAGAAAGACGCTCTCCATTGGGCAAAGTAAGCAGCTTATTATCATCAAGTACAGAGTTCAAGTTCTCAACCCACTCGGGATCAACGTCGCCATCAAACACAATCCATTGTCTTTTGTCGGCTTCTCCACGAACATTGTCAATAATCTTACGGATGATGTGAGTGAAAAGTCCATCAGTCCATTCACGAGTATTCGGATCCAATACACCGTAGAGAGCATCCTTACTCATAGCTTTTGCATCAATGACATGAGCAACTCCTTCGATCTTTTCCAGTCGTTCCAATGCTTTCAAAAGAACCTTCCAAGCCATCGTTTTTCCAGTACCACTCGCACCAACGAGCATCAATCCATGATTCAAATTCGTAATTTGATAAAGCTGCAAGACTTTCTCCATCCACAAGTAACCACGATCTCCGCTTGTAAGCGAATAAGAGAGCATCAGCTGGTCTGCAACCTTCATGATAGCGTCTCTTAGGTTGTCCATTTGCTTTGGAATGTACTGTACTTCCGGGAACACATCTTGAAGCAATGAGAACAACAAAGTGATATCTTCACTGACGAGTTTAGGGACAAGAGTTTCACAAACAGATTGGATCAAAATCTGCTGCTCCGGCATTTTATCACCGATATCGTTCTCGCTGAGTGATTCACCCTTCTTTTCTGCCTCCTCCTTCATTTTCTGGATCTGATCTCTCTTAATATTACCAGCAGAGACCAAGACATATTTGAGAGCACGAAGACCAAAGTCGTAGTGGCATTGATTAGACAGTTGTTCCTTGCACAAAATGAAAAGAGGAACAATCTTCTTAGCCAGCACCTCGGCTGTTCTGAATCCCTGTGAGAAAAGCATAACTTCGGCAATCAAGTGACGATCAGGTTGAGTCATAGCAAGAGAACGGAAAAGTTGCTTCAAGTTATCGGGCAAGTTAGATCTTCCGGAGTATCCAGGATTCATTGTAATAAAGATGGCCATGTTCAGATTAACTTTCAAGTTCTTGCCCACCAAGGTGATCTTCGACTCGCCTCCAGCACGAACATTTTCCTGGATCGTTTGGATCTGTTGAGACACAGCAGAAAGCATTCTTTCTTCGAGACGATTGAATTCATCGAAACATCCCCAAGCACCGACTTGGCACAGACCAACGAGAATACGACCAACAGCTTGGAAGTCGAAGGTCTCGTCGCAATTGAAAACCAACACGAATCGACCAAGTTGATGTCCGAGAGCTTTGACAGATTCCGTCTTTCCTGTGCCTGCAGGACCGAAAGGACTTCCACCAAGACGAGCGTGCAGAGCTTGAGTCATCGTCAAATAGCAACGATCAGTAAGTGGAGTCTGGACAAGCTTCTCCTGGATACCAAGGTACTCGAACCCATAGAAGAACTCAGCGTTAGCCATTCTGATGATACAAGCTTTCACCGGATCCGCTTCCTTCGCATTGAAATAGAAACGCATCGTTTGAAGCCAAGAAAAGTCGGTGTTATGCACGACGTTGGATGTAGCAAGACCTCTGGTAATGTCGCGCTTATGGACAAACTCAGTGATCAACATTTCGATCTTTTTACGTCTGATTGGAGGTTGGTCACGAAGCACACTGTCAGAGAGTAGTGCCAGAGTAGATTCCACAGCTTTAACGACTTCATCAACCTTCTTTCCTTTGGAAAGAGACTGTTCAACAGTATCAGTCCACCAGATATCAGCCGAAATACCAATGATCTGGGCCGGATAGGCATCAAGCCAGGTCATGTAATCGTCCATCTTCAGCTTTGTCGCATCGAATTTAGCAAAGTGCTCCAATGACTTCGTCAGCAACTTCGCAAGAGTATGTCTCATCTCATTCTCCAATTGTTGGAGCCAATCATTGACGCGTGGAGTCTTGTTCAAATCAATTGGTGCGGCCAATTCAACATGTTCTCCTTCTCTCGAAATCATTGCAGTAATTACCTTCGTTGTTTCCTCATATTCAATCGACATAATCCCCGCGAACATCTTCTTCAAATGCTTCATTATCCTAACGATATCCTTAGAATTGCCCATGATTTCCAATAAATCCTCGTCACCAACGAAGTAGAAACGCGGGAAGGAAGATCGTTCTCTTTCCAAGTAATCTCCCAATGCCTTTTGGATCTTCGCAAGCATGTCCGCAAGTCTCTCGAGTAATCTTTGAGACCCTTGAATATGAACTATCTCCAGAATACGAGGAGAAGTAGCCACCTTCTTCATCAACCCCAAAAATTCACCAGAAGCACTGTTGAACTTTCCATATTCAACAGGCAGAAGAGTAGAGATGTCGGCAGATCCGGAGAACAACCCCTCCAAGTACACCCAACGTCTTTGGACGTCAATCCAAACATCAAAGAGTGCGTTGATCTTATTCAACTTATCTTCCCAGGACAAAGCATCCTCTTCAAACTGCTTGTAGTAAGGAGAGAGTTTCATGGCAGCCAGAGAATTCATGTGCTCTTTAAGCTTGTTGAACAAATCATCCCACCCTCGAATCAAACGAGTTCTATTCTGGTAGTTAACAAGATCGACTTCATAATTCTGCCAGTACTCCCTGACTTGCTTCAGGAACTCTTCCAAGGCCAATTCTCCTTGAGCAACCAAAAGCACTTGCTTGATGACGTTCTCGTGTCTCAGCAAGTCTGCATCCCACACTTGTCCGAGTTGGAGTTCACTCAAGTTCCAATTAACGTTGAGTTCCTTCATCAATTGCTTCCAGTGGCGTTCTTTCAGGGCTTCTGATTTCAACTCCACGACGATCATGTTCATTTTCGCGTAATTCTGAAGCATCTTCTTGGCGTATTCATAAGAGTCATATGATCTGTACTGAGAAGGCAACTTCTGAAGTTGGGTAAGGAGATCATCCAATGCCTGACGAATCTTCCGTGGCTGCACACTAAGCCATGTTTTGTCCTTAATCTCATCAACAGCCTCATAAACCGGCAACAAAGCTCCCCAAACACCTTTCAAATCATTCAACTCTTCCATTGCCACATGCAATCGATCCATCTGAGAGGACACCTTGGTGGAATCACTAATCTCGAGAGCATTTTTCGCCTTCGACATATTATCCCGATCTTCTCTAAGTCGGGCAAGTTTATCTTCAAATGCCGACAAATTCTGAATCGCTTCCTTGGGTTTCTGTGATCCATGGACAGGCTTACTCTTCTCCCAATCCCCAAGAATCGACTCAACTCTTTTCTCCACAACTTCATCCTCATCCTTGATTCTCTTCTGAAGATTGGAAACCTGGGACTGAATAGAAGCATCTTTCCTCTGCAAAATATCCTCCAAAGCCGACCATTCACCTTCAATGTTCTCCGCATAGAGCCATGAAGACGGGAATTGATATCTTTGGACAGTCAAGAGTCTTTGTCCATCACGGAATCGATCAACGAACTCTTTGCATTCCTTTGCTTGTCGCTTCAGACTTTGAACATACATAATCAACGCAACAGCATCAGAGGTCGCCCCAGAGTCAATACTCTGCGACTCCAATTCAATTCTCCACTTATTGATATTGGTATAGAATCCTTGCATCTCACTTCCCAAAGCCGAACCGAACTTCTGGAGAACTTCTCTATGCCAGTAATCATACTTCATCGACACTTTAGATTGAACCTTCGTATAATCGACAATAATCGGTTTGAACTCCTTCGAAGTCTCCTGGGAATCCACAGAGAGACGAGATTTCTTTATGGCAATGAGAATCTTCATCCATTCACTCAAGTCATTTCCAAGCTTTTCCCATAAGACATTGTGCTGAAGTTCCCACAGCGATTGATGACGAATCCATTCATTGACGTAATCAGTAACCTTTTTCATAACTCCTTGAATAGCAGTGTGAGCAGCGATCAAAGAGGTCTGTGCATGAGGAAGAAGTGCCAAAATATTCTGATAAGTTGGGGCAGGAGCATCTGCGGTACCAGGAGTTCGCTGCATCCTAGTTGCGGAAATACGGGGCTGACCAGATGCAATTCCATGGAACTTGAATAACTGTTGTTTCAAAGATTCTTCAGCTTGCTCAATAGAAGGAACGACGGTCATCATTTGATGGTTGATTCTCATTTCCAGCTGAATCTTGTCGATTCTGGGAGCAGGAATATTGGCATCAGGATCTCCATCGGTATCAGCTGTATCATTGTCGGCCAAAGCATCTGTCCACACACGGACCGCATGTTCGCATCGACGAGCAAGTCCAGTTTCAATCTAAACCCATTTTCAACTCCACAACAAAATCAGAAAAACAAACCCTCTTATCGAGACCTTCCACCCAAAGAGAAAGATTCGAAAAGTTGCCCAAGCTCATATGATCAATACATTTCTGGATATTCTGAATATGACCTCCGATAGCCGCTTGGGAATATTCACACGTAGACAAACTTGCCAAATCCCCATCAATCTTATCCAAGATATCCATCAACTCACTAACTTTCTCCTGGTAATTAGTGGCGGCTTCAGAAAATTTGGCTACAAAAGTCTCAAGTCGGAAAGTGTCCCAATTATATTGCATCCCTTCCTCAAGAAGAGCTCGAACAGACTGTCTATAGTTAGCTACAAGGACTTCAGCTTCCGGACGGTTAGCAACGATAGCATTCGTCGAATCATAAGCACCAAGAGCTTCAAGGAGACAAACAGCAAATGGATGAATGGAGGAAGCTTGTTGAGCATTATTCATCAGCTTGTAAGGCAAGCGAACTTGATGCATCTTCAAAAAAGTAACCTCCTTCGCAATTGTCATAAGCTCAGGTGCAAAACTAATCGTCAGCTTCTGGAAGAGTTTTCCATCTTTCTGAAGCTTCTCAACCACGAATATTCTTCTTGTGAGAACCACTTCCTTGTTCTGAACTTTCTTCACCCATTCCTGGACAGTTGGAGTAACATCGAGCAAGATCTTGAACTGATCACAAATATCCTTCAACTCTCTTCCTTCAACATGCTTCGCCCAATCGGCTCCCAAGATGGCCTGCACCTGATCCATGTAGTTCGAAAGCTGAGCATCAATCGACTTAATCCACAAGATATATCCACTAACGGGAGGAACGTCACAAAGACTGGCGCATTCACGAGCCTTCTTCGTTTCTTCAGCATTGGTAAATTTAGCCTGAAGCTGATTGATATCATCTTTGACCCTATCTATCAGTTTCGTCTGATATTCTCGAATTGCCGATCGGATGTGAGGACGAACGAACAGAGCATTGAACTGACGGAAAATCGAGAACATCTCATTTGCATTCTTCGCGCCTCCAAGCTGATCTCTCAATCTTGAAGCCAACTCGTTCTCGGTCATACCGATTCTGTGACTGTATTGAGTCAATACCGCTTTCCACAAGGCGTCGCCCTCCTTCGAAATATCCAAGTAATCAATTTCTTTGACAAAGTTAAACGCATCTTGCATTTGACGGTTAGCCTCTTCGAGACGAATCCCGATTCCTTGCTTTCCCTGATTCTGGCCTTGGGGACTTCGTAACACTCGAGTGATGACATTCAGCAATTGATCATGCTGCTGTCTGAATTTCAAGATTTCGTCAAGTCGACGTCTCAAAGCAATATGCTGGAAATTGTATCTGCTAACAGGTTGCTTAAACTTCGACTGCTGTCGAATAGCATTGATAACTTTAGTGTGGTTACTATCCCAGACTTCACAGATGGCATTCACCGAAGCAACGAGAGCCTGGCAATCGCTAGTTGGAATATGCAGCGGACGCCTTGGACCAATGATCTTGAGGATCTGAGCATACAGATCTCTGCCGATCGTTTCGATAAACTTGAAAAGTCTTTCTATCGGGTAGCGAGAACTTCGGACCTTCCTCAACCCGCTGAAAATCCCAGGGAGACTGTTCTTCAAGGAGTTGAAGTCCTGGGCAGAGAACATCTCATTCAGATTCAAGTCTTTTAGCAACACACAGTAATCGGCAACCTCCGGGGTCTTTTCCTTGAGTTTGGAGTTAGAATCAAAACTGGCGGTGGCATGGAAGCGATTGCCTTTCTTCAAAGCTAGCAAAGTCAGAATCATCGGATCGCTGTTGACCTTCTCATTGATCTTCTTGAGCGCTCTGTCCATGTTCATCCAGAAATTGACCTCTTGGAGAGCAGTTCCAGACCCAGCATCACGATCCATTGTAGTCACCTTCTGGATTTCAGCAATCCAGTTACTAACGCATTTCTGAAGCTCATTCAAAAACTGGGAATCACCGATCAAGTCACCGAGGTCTTCGTATTGGGCCTTTTTGCCTTGCGACTCTGCCAACTCAATTATTTCCTGAATCTTTGGGTGAACGACCAGGTCGATCTCGGGAATCTCAATGTTCTGTTGCATATGAATCAACCCAATCTCGACCTCATCCAGATTCTTCTCAACTGTCGGTGCGAGTTTGTCACCCGCGGCCTGTTCTCCCTTCTTCGCTTCCTTGACGAAAGACTTGAAGAGTGGAGTGACGACTTTACCGAGAAGACGAAGAAGTGAATCATAAAACTGTCCTTCGTTGAGCACCAAAGAGTACACTTGCTCCGCAAGCTGTTTTCCAGACTCAATGATAGGTCCATCTTTGAGGAATACGACACAGGTTGTTTTCTCCGATCTGTAACCGACTTCCAGTCTGACGACAAAGGCTGCCTGTAGTTCATTTCTGCTCTCAGCTGAAGAAAGATTCACTATCAGAAACCGGAGAAAAGAACTTACATCTTACGAAGCTTCTTTCGACTACCAAGACTCCGACCTGGGGATCCGTGATGAATTTCTGAATCAACGACGTCGCAGCATCCAGAGCAGCAGATACTTGGCCGCCATTGACTTCTCCAAGATGGAATTTCACAGCATCACAGATGAAATCGCAAAAAGTGTCGATTTGAACTGTTTCGTTAGCCTTAAACCAGATGTCATTATATATCGAAAGCCATGAAACTTACGCTTTCCGGCACGTTATTAGTGTTATAAGCATCCCCACCAGCAGCGGCGAGGTCAGCTGCACTCATATTACCCGATTATTTGTAACTGAAAACATAAAATTAGCACAGAGGAGTTACGTAATCGAATACCGACACAATCCCGAAAATCCTCTAAAATCTAATAAAATGGATAAATATTTCGTAAATCATCCACGTGGCGACAATAATAACGGAAAGAGGAAGCCTGAGCTCAAATCAGGGCAAAGCAAGCTGAACTTGGGACAAGAAGCAAAGGGCGACCCGAATGACTCTCGCGTCCGTCAACGTTCGTTTGTCCGTCCATAAGAATGTTCCTCGGAAAACCCCATTCACAATTAGCAAAGGTTCAACTAGATGATGATACTGACACAAAATGTGATGCAGGTTCGAGGGACAAAGAATCAAAAGCTGAAGTCAGAAGCTAAGATAAAACGATGATCAGTGGACGTCGAGTCGAAGCGAGCGCCTAATTTTTTCGCTCCGGGAGAAAACACGAAAAAAACAGAAAGTGCTGAAAAATGGGCCTGGGGACTTTTGGGAAAGACTGTCGTAGAATTACGAAATAGACAAAGAGAAACGGAAATATTTGTTTTATTTCGATTTAATCTTTATCTTCCCTCATTTCGTCTATATTTCCAACAGAGGGATTTCACACTTTCTCCATCACAAATATGTTTTTAGAGTTATTTCTCCGAAGTTTACAAACATTATATTTCTGAACTTTATCTCCAATTTCACTGTTGAGATTAGATATGTTTTTCATATTTCTTTATTTTCACGATCTAGTCAATATTCATTAGCCGAATTGGCAGTGGTGTTCATACAAAGTCAAAGACGGCAGTATTCAGCCAACGGGCAGTACTTTTGAGATGCATTTGATGGGATCTTCAGTATCCAGACGACTCAACAGCGGCTGGGGCAGCGGCAGCGGGAGCCTGTTCAACTGGAGCAGGGGCTTCCTCAGCGGGAGCTGGGGCAGCGGGGGCGGCTTCAGCGGGAGCGTTGTATCCTCCAGCGGCGGGAGCGGCTTCAGCGGGAGCAGCTTCAGCGGGAGCGGCTTCAGCTGGGGCAGCCTCAGCGGGAGCGGCAGCAGGAGCTTCAGGAGCAGGGGTGACGGGTTCGTCTCCGTAGCTGTTGTCACGCTTCTTTCTGTATCCAGAGGATTCAACGGCGGCTGGGGCAGCAGCAGCAGGGGCTTGTTCAACTGGAGCAGGAGCTTCCTCAGCGGGAGCCGGGGCAGCGGGGGCGGCTTCAGCGGGAGCGTTGTATCCTCCAGCGGCGGGAGCGGCAGCGGCGGCAGCGGCGGCAGCGGCGGCAGCATCAGTGGGGGCAGCTTCAGCGGGAGCAGCTTCAGCTGGGGCAGCAGGGGCGGATTCAGGGGCTGGGGTCACTGGTTCATCTCCATAGCTGTTGTCACGCTTGAAGACTAAAAACAGAAGTTACTCTCTTCATAATTAGTCTTTAAACTATGTTGACCACTCATCCATAGCCTATATTACTGTATATGGAAAATAAACATACTAGATTTGGAGGAAACTCCGACGAGGAGGACTGCGAGAAGCACAAGATGGAACTTCATGTTGAATCGAATGGATGCTCAAAATGCTGATGATGGCTCGATCGACGTGCTTAAATACTTGACGAAACCGAAGTTCAGAGACTGGAACAACTGCTGTGCGTCTATCACTCTTCTTGGCCTTGCTTAGGGTACCAGAAACCGGTCTTTTTCTTGGTGCCATTTTTTTCTGGGCGTACCTTTTTCCTGTAGAAAGGGAAACTCGTCTTGTTGTCTTTTTTGTCTTCTGCATGACGCGATTTTATCAAAAGTTGGTTGCACAGGTTGACAAACGATTTCTCGGTAGACGTCCCCTGGAGCGTTTATTACATCATTGCTTTTAAAAAATTCACCTTGATGGACTTGCATGACGTGAACTGATCTGTCCAATCGACCCGGACTGTTCGTCAAACTTGTTTCTGTCTTTTAACAATTCCAATCTTCTCAAGGACACATATTTTTACTGGAATTTACCTCAAATTAAATCGAAAACAAATCAGAATCAATGATGGATGGAGAGTATTTGCTCGAATATGTTCCACTTGCCTTTGGAATATTTCAAAAATGGAAAAACTGAAACCGCCTCAGGGCATGACCCGAACACACCGCTTTTTCGTACAATCTGTCACACTATAAGCTTTCACTTTCCCATTATGTGTTCCGCGATAAACAATTTGTCATAAAAAGTTTGTCTATATGGTTTTTCAGAACTGGATATGGGAGTCGGAATTCATTTAGCGTACAGTATTTTGGCATACCGTGATATGAACAAAAGAAGTCGGAAACAAAAACTGCAAGTGATTCCAAAATTTGATTTCTTGGTTATCTTGTTTGTGATTTTCGGTTACTTCAGCACAATCAGGATGACGACACTTGCAACACCCGATCAAGGCTTTACAGTGAAAAAACAATACCCAAGAAATTATATTTGTAATAAATCAAGTCAATTGATATGTTCACCTATGTGTAGAATTTCTCGGATTTATCTGCACGAAACAACCTTAACTTCTGCAATTCCGAAGCTTCGGTATTTTTCAAATTTCGTGAAGAACTTCTTTCAAGTTTTTCTATAAAGCTCACAGGCATCAAATGAATGAGAAAAAATCGAATTACGTTGACTTTTGGTTTTTTTAATTCGAATTTCAAGTAAGATATCAAAAACTTTCCAAACATTATTCTCTGAATTTGGTAATCTATTTCTCATTCGGAAACTCCATTCTTCCATTGTCACTTTTTCTGAAATAAAATTTTCATCATTTGTGCGGCTTTCAATTTTGATTTTTCCTGTTTTGTTTCTTCTTACCAAAATATTCTTTTTGTAACAATGAAGAGATGTTTGGCGGCCAATGTCAGTGAGACGAGACTGATTAGAATCAGACAAGTTTCACGAAACGAGTTTCGAGAAGGTTTCTAATTTTATGTCCAATTTAGACAAACAGAATAGAAAGGGTAAAGTCTGCGAATGTTTAAAAAACCGAAAAATTCTGAGATCAAAAAGTGAAAACTAATAAATCGAGATCCAACTATTCAAGTTAAATTTCTTGTAATCTCTTGTGACGGATTCCTGGATGGAAGACATGCTTGAATCCCATTGGAACTGAATGAAGGATCCTGAAGTCGACAGGGTGGACTGGAGATGGAAAAAGACGGGGCGTTTTTTTCTGTTGCTCATCCATGTTTCGATCGTGGATTTATTGAGGTTTCTGATGGAGGGGAAAATATGTATTCTAAATTTAAAGATTAGAAATGTCGCTTTTAAAATTAAGAAATTTAAAACGCGAAAAAGATGGAACTGAATTATAGTATGAGCGATAGCTCTATTCATTTGGTAAAGGATTTCTTAGTTGCTTTTTGCTAAAAAATATTGTTTACTTCAAGACTTATCAAACATCAAGGAATTTTTTATTTTAACAAATGACAAAAGGAATTTTTTTTGACTTGAATCGGAGATCAATTTCTCATTTTTTATTTTGTCTTTTTTTTAACTATTGTTTCTATTTTTATTACACCTAAAAACTAATTTCTCAGTCTAAAAAAATAAATTAGTTACCGAAAAAAACCAACTTCAAAAAATTAACCACTAAAAAACGGAACTTACTGGATTTCTTCGATTTTCTCCCCGACGATGTCCAAGACGCTGTCGAGGGAGCAGTCGGAGTCCTCGAAGCCCAGACTCATGGACAGTTTCCTCGGGTTTACCTTCTTCACCAGATCCCTCAGCTTGTTGAAGTTCCCGACATCGAGGTCGATGAAAAACCAGTCGACGAGGATTCCTTCAGGGAGAGCATTCATTGCTTTCTCGATCAAGAAGTCCCTCGGGGTCGCTGTCCCCATGATTCCGAACCTTTTCAGCTGCTTAAAAACTTGAAAACATAAAAGCATTGATGAAACCAAATTCGAAGGAACAATCAAAGCTCCGAAGTGAGGTTGACTTTTGTCTTTCTGGAGTTTGCAAGTTTCCCAAATTTCCCCGAATTCGAAAGAAACCTCTTCGATCAAAGGTCCTCTGAGTGACTTGACGATCTTCGAGATATCCTTGTTCGTCTTTCGAAATTTGTCTAGTTCCTTTTCTGGCAACAACTCCACGAATCTCCTTTTTACAGAGTAAGGAACAAGGTCAAACTGGAATCTGCCTCCAACGAACAGCTTCAAATTAAAAAAAATCTCTTCCATCTTCATTTTTATTTTTCCGTGGAAAAATTCCCTTAGGGCCAAATACTGGGAATATCCTACGATGAAAAAGATACTGAACAGTCCAATAACACTCACTTCCACGAAGGCGAAGACAATTTTAATAGTATTTTTAGTAATAATGTAGACATCCATCGTGTTCGGTAATTTTTCTGAAGAGGATAGTTGAAATCAAGGTCAAGGGCTAACCTGTGGAGAAGACGATCGATCAGCCCCTTGATTAACAAAGATGGGCTTGAGTGGTTTTGTCCATCTGAAACAAGTAGATCAGCGAAAAACAAGCTTCCTATCTGATTCTGAAATCGATTAGCGGAGCACTCGGCGCGATTCTAGGTTAAGGTCAAAAAGAAATCTGATTCACATGACAACCTGATCTCCGTAAATAGAAGATATAAAACAAAGTTAATCACTCCATAAGGAAAGTCGACTGGTAAAACAACAGTTTTCATATATAAAAAACATTGGGGTGCTCAAAACAGGGAAGTTATAACTGTTTTACAGAGAAACGATTCATATTAAACATTTTCTATATATGAGAAACAGATGAAAACAAACTCAATCACTCAGAAGTCCAAAACAACATCAAATCTACACATTCCGTTTCTCTTTTATCGAAAACAGTTCTATCTTTATTTCCATTAATGTAACTTTAATTTCGTTACGTATCTTCTCCTTAAGTTCACAAGTCTCGCAGGAAAATACAGTAAACAAAAACACCGGAACAAAACCGACGACCAAAATTCCAAAAACAAATTTCAATCGTAACAATGGCAATCGAAGAACTAAAAAACTCAATTTCCAAAATTTCCCTCCAAAAAGCCCTCTTCAACTTCCTTGCAAGAAAACCACAAAACCTACAACTTTGAATACTTTATTATTATCCATTTTGTATCACGAATATCCTTGTAATCAGTTATTTCGTCATCTTGACACTAGAACATTCTACAGTAATTTAAAAATAACAAGAACAATGGTGAAAGCAATTCTTTCTGGCCGGAAAAAATATTCTAGTTTTTAAAAATGAATATTTCCAACATCAAAAAGTACACAATAAAGGCTAATCTGACTGATATGGCCATTTTGAGCTTCGACCAAAAAATAAACAATATTAAAAGGTTATTCACAAGACTGTCATTACGGTATCTTGATTATCTTGGCTCGATACCGGAGGTTGAGCACTAGGCATCGAAAACAAGCTGCCTGTTAAAAGTTGCTGCATATTACTTGCTGGAGTATTCTGCTCACTCAATACTTGATTTCCAGAGGTAGTCGAAACGGTGTTAGTATTCCCTGTCCCTTGAATAACAGAAGCAACGGCACTAAAGCTTGGAGCCGAGAGAGTTAGCTTAATCGAAGAAGGAGCTGGTTCATTAATATCATCCAAAATAAATTCCGAGAGAAGTGAGTCAACTTCGTTCAGTCCAAAAAATCTGGTTAAACTGATATTCTCAATCAACAGTTGGGTAAGTGCCTTCAAAGCCGGAGCCAACAGTAATATGTTGCCATATCTTGTGGGAGCGTCGTCCGGGTTCTGAGCAAGGATAAAAGCATACAGAGCCTTCAAAACCTTATTTCTCGCATCTCTGATCAAAGACTGCGAATTAGTAGATAATCCTTTAGCTTCTGGATGGAGAAAAGCCAAAGCTTTCAAACACACAAACTCCTGCTCTTTCATCTGAAGTTGTCTCATAGGCCAAACAATCTCATCCAAAACCCTCGGAGTTATGTTCGAAGTCTTGAAAGCCGCAAAACCATTCAGCTCTCCGCTCTGCTCTTGGCATAACGTGTTATTAAAGAGACAGACTCTCGTAGTGTCAGGTGATCTGAAAGCAGGCATCAAGATCAAGTGCTGCGGAGCATAATTCTTCAGCAAAATAATTTTGTCTTCCATTGATAGTTCCGGGAAAGGATAGAGACTTTTAGCCCATTCAACCATTAACAAAAGCGTTGTCCTTGATATTTCATTCAAATCATCTGCTGTACACTGTTTCAATGGTTGAGAAAATGCTGAACCGGCAGGATCCGAATTTTGTCCTTGGGAGTTACTACCGGAGGTTTGATTCATTCCTGTAACATTCCCACCATTCGACGTTATCACAGAGTTCCTGTATCTATTTCCCATTTCCATATTAACTCTAGCTTCCATCTCCATCAAAGTATCAATCACATCTGAACAAATTTCGGGGGGCGAAATAGTTGAAACTCCAGAAGTTCCCATTGTTGGAGAGTCTCTTCTTTTCTTCGACGGTGATCCAATCGAGTCTCGTTCAAATTGAATTGCTGGAAAACTACGACTTAACCAATTCCAAGAAAAACAATTCACCTTCTCTTTTCATACCCGCAGCAAGACATTTTTGGAATCTACAATAACGGCAAGCACAACGAAAGTTTTTGTCGATCACACACTGCTTATTGAATCGGCAGGTAAAACGCTGATTACGAAGGATTGTTCGACGGAAAAACCCTTTGCATCCGTTACTGAAAACTTATTTTCATCAAAAAGTCAATAAAACCACTTCCTTAGTATTATCATCAGCTGATTTTAACTCACAAACAAAAATCTAAAAACCCACCAAGAAACTGTTCCATAATGAGTTCCTGTTGATCGATCACCACAAACGGCACAAGGTTCAGCAAGTGGATCCACTAAAAACGAAATCATTGTTTAAAAGGCGAATATTTGACACTGTATTCCTAATAAATATTGATCTTTTGGATTTTTATTTATATTGAAAACCGATATGTCCAAAATATCGAGTCACAAACAAGCTGATTTTATATTTGCAAAACTATCAAAAATCCCCTCACTTGCTTTCTCTCTTCGAACATTTCTCAGATCAAAACAGTCCAATTTCCTCATAATAAAGTACAAGCACATGCTAACGAAAATATGTCCTAGACAGAATTAAAAACACATTCTACAAGCTACGGGTTTTTCATTCATAGAATTCCCTTTCAAACTCCATGATCCTACTTTAGAAATATTAAAACACAAAATCTTGCAAAATCTTTTCATCCCAGGAAATTCGTATTTTAAGCCTCAAAATTTATGTTTTTCTTTCTTGTCCCGAGGTACAAAAACACCATCTTTGAGTAAAATCCTAGCATGTGTTTATCAATTTAGATAAAATTTTAAGTCAACTCTTAACCCAAAAGTCCACACTTAGCATCATTGATCACTTTTTATACCAAAACAATAAACAGTTTTTCTACATCCTGTTAAAACTCTCTTTTTTAGCGTCAATAATAATAAATCTTTACGAAACCAAACAATATGGCGCACAAATCTCTCTGCTAACGTTTAACAAGGAAGTTACAAGCATTAGCGTCTCTAATCTCAAACAAAAATGCATCAGATAGAAGCCAACAACTAATATTTCAATAAAAGCAATTAAGATTATTAAAAATAGATCTAAACTTTGACTTAAATCACCCTCCCACATTTTAAAGACATGACTTCTTGGAAAAACAATCTGCCATAAATATCCTAAATAGATTACACCCCCTAAACATCTTCCGGATTTTTTTAATCTTAAAAATTTCTAAATACAAGTGGGAAAATTTACCATTAAAAAGTTGCTTAAATAATTAAATTTTCCTTTCATTTTTTGCAGAAAATCCAAAAGAACGACTTACCTAGCTCCATTTTAAATAGTTGAATTATTTATTCCCAATTACAGCTTTCAGAAATCTCTTGGCAGGAACCGGAATAATGACTGGTGTCTTCAAACCCGCATTGACACCAAAAATGAAGAATAACAAATTTCAAGAGAATCTGTTACCGACAGATTGGGATCTGAAAAAAACTTCCAATTATAGAAAGTTACAAGTTTCAACATTATAACACGAATCCAAGATATAGCACCAAAGAACGCGATTAAAAGAGAATACAAGGATCACGTGAAAGTTAGAAACGTGAAATGAACCATATCACCATATCAATTAGCTACAGTTATTGATTGATACAAAAACTCTAAAGCCCTGTTTCTTCAATTTTTACAGCGAAAACGAAAATAAGAATTAAAAAAACAAGAAATTAACACTCATTCAATACTTCTCTTTTCATAAAATTTCGAAAATAAATTCAATTTCAAACTAAAAACACAAAAAATATCCCATATAAAAACCCATCACACAACCGTATTTCTGCTGATAACAAAAGAGAAAGGCAAGGCGATTATCGACATTGAAACGGAACTTGTCTCGTGCTAAATGAAACAAAACTTCATTGTCGATTTCTTCCAAAATAGTTAAATCAAACTAAATCACCATCCACTTTCATCCAAATGTACAAAAATATAATCTAGTACGCAAGGCCCTCATTATCATCAACTCGGATCTCACGCCAACGAGTGTTCCACATATTCAAAAAATTTCCTAATGTAAAAGCAGAAGAACACAAAACGTATCATCCTTTTCCGGCATTCTATTAAAACAAAGTAAAAACAGGAGCGTTAACCTGTACGCGAGTCTAAAATGAACTTTCGCACTGCGCACTTTTTTTCTAGCGCTGGGCCAAAGAGGAAACAAGGCAAACTGGCAATGGCGGCCACACGTGCTTCAGCGTGTCTGTCTTTCACCCCATTCAGTCCAATACACACATTCAAAAATGTTGCAATGCCAATAGGCTCAAGCATCCCACGTGTACTACGTGCGTCCCAAGTTTGTCTCTAAATCTCATATTGCCATGAGCAACTAAGGCTCATTTTCTCTTTACACAGTAATTATTTCTAGATCTTAAATTTAAGGTAAAAGTCTAGTCAATGAAAACTTGCTTAAGCCTAAACTCATGGAAATGGTTATTTTTCTATTTTTAAATACAAAGAGCACTCACCACTGAAATCAATCGATAGAAACAAAATCAAATCAAAATTAGTAGGAAAACACTCAGTCATTATTAACTAAACAAAAGCTAAATTAACCTTTTGGAAATTCAATCATCTGAGATAATTTAATAAAAACAATATCATTTTCAAGTTCAAAGCCAACTATTAAAGCATTTTCCAGTTATTTTAAGTTTAAAATTCTACTTACTCGTACTTCTAATGCTAAAGCAATTATCTCTAATGAGGATTTGCAGACTTTATTTCAAAGAACTATAATCTTCTCTTTTTTCAAAGTGTAAATTACTACGGATTTAACCTCCAGAAAAATTCATAATTTCCTTATTTCAAAACCTTCATAAAAACTAAAGCAATGAGAAGTTCCATCGTTCTTAATGAAGAAACGAGTAATCAATAATCCCCATTTTCACAAATCTAAAAACCCTTATTGGATCAAAAAGCAGTTGGCTAATCTAATCGAAACACCTTAGTTACAGTAAATTACAGCTTAGTCAAGATTTCAACTATGCAGTCTCCGACCTACAGATCTCATTTTCGGAAATATTTATACCGGAAAGTGCACCTGTCCGATCAATTCCAGTAATAAATTTATCCTATCCCCAAGCGGATCAGACCTTACCTATATAACCTACTATTAAATAAACGACTTCAAGAATGACGACAGCAGACTTTAAAAACCAAAAATTACGAAATAAAATAAGTCAAAAATACATTGGGATTATAAATAACCCATTTCGCAAAATCCAATTCACAATTGTAAAAATCTCGAAATTCAACAAAAAATCCAACAATCATAACAATTACTTGTTCCTTTTTAAATTTCTTTGCTTTTCAGCGCTAACAACAATCAATTCATCTAAAATACCTTTCCGTTTCCTCACCATATCCATGTATTGTTTAGCCTGGTTAATTGAATCTCCTTTTACTCCAAATTCTTCAATTTCATCTTCTGTTGTAGGCTCCCAAAATGGGTCTTCATCTATGAGTTGCCAATGAGAAAATTCCATTTGCGCTGCTGCCATTCCACTCGTCTTCTTCCTAAGTTGTTCACAAAACGAAAATGACTCAACAATAGGCATATATGCCTCAATCTCAAAAAGATTGTTCATCTGATTTAAGTCTTCATTCACAACCTGAAAACAAACAACCTCATTCGATCGAGAGACAAACAAAACTCACTTTCGCTCTTCTTTGTCCCAAGACAGTATGAACTTTTCCAAGCGCTTGAGAGCTTGTTTGAACTTTTATCTTATACATTGCCGCAACAAGTCTTCTCGGATGCTTGTCCAACGCCGCTTTACAAGTTGCCTTCATAGCCGAAATCAATTGTCCATGGACTTGTGGATCATTCAACTCCGCCAATGACTTAGCTTCTTTATTTCCCTCTTCATTTTCGTCCTCAACTGTTTCATTTTCCTTAAGTTTCCAATCCTCCACTAAAATAACAACTCCTTGCAACGGCTCTTGACAAAGAGGACCTGCACACATAGCCAAATCAAATCCAGCAACTAAAGCCCTATCTAGAGGCCAGTATTTCCTTGAATTATTTTTGCTTTCCCAAATGCACGGACGCTCATAATCCTGAATTCCATTAATCAAGATATTGCATTTAGCCCTAAATGGGCCAAAACTCCATATTCTGTCAATCAACGAAACAAAATCTGTTTCGCTTTTCTTTGTCCAAATAGTACCTTTCATAGATACAAGAGAAGTTTTGCAAACCTCTAAGAGTCCATCACGAAAATGTTTCAAAGGTTTTTCATCCGTCGTTCCTTCTTTAATACCTTTTAATATAACGTCATTCCTAGACAAATATTTAACGACATCATCGTGCAAAGGAACAGCTCTCAGTTTCAACCTCAACCCAAACTGCTTCATAAAACACTCTGTTAAATGAACAGCAATGAGTTTAGTATAAGAAGAAGCAGGATCAGGGATAATCGTTTCCAAGAAAGGCACGATTGGTTCGGAAACTGTAATGTCCACAAGACCCATGTCATTTAAATCTTGGATGCATTTCTGTAAATGAACCTCTCCAGCCGTAATTAAGGCCAAATCCCCATTTTCTTGTTCTATCACTCTAACAGCAGAATCCAGAATTGCTAGTTGCTTCAAGAAATTTCTTAATTCATCCCATTCATCCTGTCCTCCAGAAGCCTGAATAGTAACCCTCACCAACGGTTCTAATGCTGTCGTTGAATAAGCCAAAGGTTTTTCCAATTTCATCGAACACAATGTTGTTCCTGGAAGCCAATCCTCCAAACCAATAGCACAAATGACACCAGCAGGAGCAACACCAATCGGAACCAACTCTCTTCCGAGTAGAGCATAAAGATCTCTAACAATAATTGGGTCATGCTCTGTTCCTGCAGCATAAAGACTTTTTCCTTCTAAAAATCATCAGCTGATCGTTACAATAAAAGCCTTAAACCCACTTTCCAGAGTTCCCGATAAAACCCTGCACATTGCAACTTTCCTTCCTTCAAATTTGAGTAATTTCGCTACAAATGCCAGACTTGTTTCTTCTGCTGGGTTACAGACTTGAATTTCCTTGAAAAGAGGGAAATCTTCCGATTGAGTAATTCCTAGTGTTCTTTCTTTCGATGAAAATGCCTCCTTCGCCGACTTTCCTCTCAGACAAGCTTTGAAGACGGACTTTGTCAAAGGTACCCAATTTCTCATGAATTCATCAAAAGCGTCATCGATCCTCTTCGTCGTTAGTGAATTAATTCCAAGTTTACCAGCAAGTATTTTTAATTTCTCCAAGTCCTTATCGACGAGACCGGTTTTCTGAACCTCCCACAGTGGAGTCAAAATCAGTTGCTCGAAAAGTGTCTTTTTTCCCTTAGCTTCAGCATCGGATTTAATTTTCCCTCCAGCAAGATAGTTGTCGCCAAAAAGAGCATCAGAAAGTTCTTTTTTGTCGAGATTCAACTTAGGAGCCCAGATATTCGCAAAGTCATCCAAAGAAAATCCAAATCCATGGACAGCGGAGGCAAAAATCACGTTTCCTTTGATCGGGTCGAAGTGAAGCTTGTTCTCGATGGCTTCCATCTTCTCCAGATCCTCATTCTCGTTCTCCAAAAAGGTTCCAGTGATAATCTGAGAGAGACAGCTGTTGACGTGCTCGATCAGTCTCTGGATATGTCGGAAAGCCTCGGTTTCAGTCATCTTGAGCTCGAAGACAAGTCTGTCAAGTTTATTCAAAACCAGGACGACATCGAGCTCGCTGATGAACGACTGTCGAAGAAGGGATTCCGTTTGCGAACAAACTCCTTCAACAACATCGACTACCAGAATAGCTACATCGGCTAGGTTGACTGCAGAATTCACCTCAGATCCAAAGTCGACATGGCCGGGACTGTCGATCAGATTCACCAAAAACGGAGCATGATAGAGCGAGACTGTACTTGACTTCATTGTGATTCCCCTGGTTTGTTCGTCTTCCCTGCTGTCCATATAACGAAGTTTACCCGCAAACCTGGCTGAAAATCGAAGGTCAAATGAGTGATATATTTCAAAGTCCAAGTGCGAAGTCTGAGACAAACTCACCAGAAATGATCCCATTCGACGAAATCAAGGAATCGGCCAACGTAGTCTTGCCGTGGTCGACATGAGCAATGATACAAACGTTCCTGACATTCTCCGGCTTAATCTGAAAAACCAAAACAATCACCGAAAATGACAAATCCAAAAACGAACCTCCGCAAAAGCTGTTGACAGACTGGAATTCGTTTGTGATTGCATAATGGAGCTATTCGCATTGCTGAAAAATTCCAAATCAGAGGATGGAGGAGTCACGTAAAAATAAAGACCGAAGTTGGGAAAACGAGAAACGAAATCTTGTGCAACCAGGGAAATTCCCGTCTGTCGCATTTTGCCAAGGTCGCGCATCCTTCAAAAGCCCTGTATTGATTTTCCCTCGAGGGATTGCCAACGTTTCTCCCGGTTTCTCTCTCTCGTACCCTAGTGATTCTTTTCGTTATTCACTTAGAAACCTTGCCATCGTAGTGATAAAGATATTCAGAGATAAATCTATGTGATAAACTGTTTTCTCTTCGACAAAAATGATTAACAGCTTGTTCATCGTCAATACTACCTGGTAAATTTTTCTCCTCCATCTTCACCCAAGTTTCCAACAATTCCGTTTCAGCGATATACTGCTTGAGAAACACTACAAATCCGTCATTCACAGAAGCATCTGTGATTATTTCTTCGAGGTCCAGAAGAAGGAAGATAACCCGGAGGATGTTCTCCCGGTTATTCCGACTCCACACCACTACTTGGTTAACATTTACCACAATCAGCTGTACTTGATTGCAGTCACGACTACAGAAAGTGGGTTTTACCACTTTTCGATATATGAAAACACGTTTTTAGCCCCTCCGTTGATGGTCATCGAGGTTCTCCATCGAATCGTCCAGACTTTCACCGAGTACTTTGACGAGTGCTCCGACTCCACCATCAAGGAGAACCTCGTCATCGTTTTCGAGATTTTGGACGAGGTTCTGGACAACGGATTTCCCTTGACGATGGAGTTGAATGTACTCCAGGACTTGATCAAGCCCCCGAACTTCCTCAGGTCCATCAGGAACCAGGTGACGGGCGAGACCAACCACTCGGAAGTCCTCCCCACTGGACAATTGTCGAATGTGCCTTGGAGGAGAGCTGGAGTCAAGTACACCAACAATGAGGCTTATTTCGACGTCATCGAGGAGATCGACGCCATCATCGACAAACAGGGATCGACCGTTTCCGCCGAGATCCAAGGTTACATCAACTGTTGTTGTAAGCTGTCTGGAATGCCAGACTTGACGATGACGTTGATGAACCCAAGGATCCTAGATGACGTCAGTTTCCACCCTTGTGTGAGATTCAAGAGATGGGAGGTCAGTTCCCCGGTTTCCAGAAATAATCCATACATGAATCTTTCAGAACGACAGAGTTCTCTCGTTCGTGCCTCCAGACGGCAACTTCAGGCTGCTTTCATATCATATCGGATCTCAGAGGTTGGTTCAGGTAGTTGTCGGTATTTTACAGAGAAAATTTCAGCATGGTGGCGATCCCTGTCTACGTCCGACACAGTATCGTCATGAAGAACGGGGGTGCCGGGAGACTCGAGCTCACTGTAGGACCCAAACAAAGCATGGGGAAGGTACTCGAAGAAGTGGTGATCGAGATGAACATGCCGAAGCCCGTCCAAAACTGCAACCTCATCCCCAGTCACGGGAAGTACAGCTTCGATCCGACTTCGAAGTTGTTGCAATGGAACATAGGAAAAATCGAGCTAGGAAAACCCCCGACCCTCAAGGGAACCATGTCGATCACCGGGAACCCCGACCTGGAGAGTCCTCCCATCAACGTCAAATTCAGAATCAATCAACTCGCTGTTTCTGGACTGAAAGTGAATCGTCTCGATGTCGTTGGTGAAAACTTCAGATGCTTCAAGGGAGTCAAGTACGTGACCAAAGCCGGGAAGTTCCAAGTCCGGACGTGAAAAGACTCTAATTTCCTTTAATTTATTTATTTCACTTTTGAAAATCGATTCGATCAAAAATATCGAATAAAAATCGCAGCATCTATTCAAGCTGCCAAAAAGCAAAGGCAAAAATCTAGAGGTCAATGCGAACATTGAATTTTCGTATATGGATTCTCCCCGTAAAATCGCTCCGTAAAAATAAGAGAACCGAAAAAACACGCAAATATGTATCAAGGCGATAAACATTACAGTAACCACGAAGTTTCGAGAAAAGTTCAAGAATTAAAATTACAGCAGTTTCGAAAGTTACGAAACAGCTCAAAACCACGTAGAGTGAGATTAGAGGAGAACCTGTAGACTTGAGTAATATCGACCTGGGGAGTCAATTAAAGGTAAAAATTCTTGAGTATCGTTCCATGTCATCGAGAGGGAAATGCGGTGGAGCACGTTGAGGATGGCTACAGTAGACTATATACAATTTGTATCGGAAATCAACTTGTCGATGGATCAGCAGGGGCTTCATCAGAAGCCGCAAGAAGTTCTCTTCTTGCTTCTTCGTTTTGTCTCAGAGAAACAGGTGCTTCAGAAGGTCTCGAAGCCGCGGGGGTCCTGTTCTGAACAGGACCAGGGGGAGGTCCGGTGACGATGGGGGCATTCCTCTTTTCCGGAGGTGTCCTCCTGGACCCAGCTGCGGGAGTACCCTGGACCGGCTTCGGCTGGCCCCCGTTCGCGACAATGTGGGCGTTTTCGCTCGCTTGCTCCACCGCCACCTGGAGGAACTGTTGATGGCTCTCCATCTCCTTAATGATGTTCCCAAATACCTCCTTGTACTTCGGATTCATCAAATAAAAAGGAGAGACAAGACTCCAACAAGTAGTCACAAGGGCCACTACTCTTGCTTCTATGAGTCGCACGTCAACGTTCGGAGCAGCCATCGACTTCAGGAGGTCATCGAATCTCGGAACGACTTTCGCTGTGGCTTGACAGATAACGTCATTGAGCTGGGGAGATATGGCGTTGAGGGGGATCTTGGCCAACTTGTCTGTCAACGTGTGACAGAGCTTGAGGACGGCGACACAGTGCTCCAAAATACCCGACACGTCGTAAACCCATTGGTTACTACTCAATGCTTGAGCTGAAAACCAGAACTTCATATAAACCAGTGTTCTCGAATACAACTCATCTATACAACCTTATCTCTTCGAGAAATCCAATATATAAACTTCTTTAAATCGAAGTTCATACATGGAAGTAGGTTTCCGAAGGAACTCATATATTAAGAAATTGAGAGACTTACAGATATGAGGACTAAGCTGGATGATATCGTCGACATTTTCCTGACGCAGTTTGGAAAATCTCAAAGATTGGTCAACGAGGAGTCTGTTGTACTCGTACCTCCTCCTGCACATAATCACCAGGAGAATAAAAGAAAATACAAAAACACAACCAAGAACGGTAAGCGCCAATATCACGGCGATATCCATATTCGGCATTTGATCAGTTGAACAAAAAAGTTAGTTTTCGAATCTTTTTTGTCACATACTAATCTCCGTCAGCGATGATGAGAAAACGGAGAATTGATCCGATTGTGAACGTCGAGGATGGACTGAAAAAATAAAATGAAAAACATCAAAAAAACAGCCGCGAGCAAAGGCCAGGCTTAAATTTGATTTTCTGGAACCAGAACACGGGCAAAAACAAAACTGGCAATGGCATCAAAAATCAAGAGTAAACATGGAAAAATAAAAATTAATTGCATTCTGAAAGATGGAAAAAATTGTCCGAGTAGTGAGTGGGGGTGATTTATGTAGACACTATTTGCTCTTATTAGAGTGTACAAGGCAAAATTTCAAAGCTGAATGGTGATTGATAAAGCGGACAACCTGAGTTCTTCGGGCAGCGGGATTGTTCAATTAAAATTTAAGTCACCCTGGATGTTATCCAAGAAGTCCAGGCACTCGAACTTTACGTACTATTCAGAGCTATTCCCGATGGAAATGTTAATTAGAGCAATCCTGGGTAGTCCGCAGGATTCAAAATCCTGCATTCCCCAGTCACTATCCGAGGTCGCGCTAATTGAATTTTCGAACAAAAAATTGAATGTTATCCGGAAATCCTAATTCCCGGGCTTCCCATTCACTACCCAATTTGCTCGAATAGAAATCAACTCCTGATTTCCACGACACAAAAACGTCCTGAGGCAAATATTATTAACTCGACTGACGAAAACACAAAATTCTTTGAGGATTATCAACCTCACGATACTTAATTACCTTCCGTTCCATAAACGGTTTCCGAGTAAAGCTACTAGAGCAAATACGCGATGAAACAGATTTTTAACCAGCTTCGAGGTGAGAAAGTCCGAACACCAATGGCTGTACTTTCAGACGCTAAATCCATTCGTAGCATTTCATCCATTATTTAATTCACTGATGGAGAGTAAAAAAGCACATAAACCAAAGGATTTCGCGCGCACGAAAACAAAACCGAACCTATCCATAAAGGTCGTTATTTGGTAGGAAGCAATCAAAATCTCATCCAAGTCAAAGAAGCGGGAGTGTTGCGCAAGAAAAAACCTCTAGAATCGCGCGACCTTGGAACAAACAGCGTACGCACTTTTTTCCCTTTTTCTTTTCTCTGTTTCTTATTTTTTTGTCCGTGTAGAAAAAAAGGACTCTGGCAAAAAACAGTGTCAGCAAATAAATCTGTCCGTGTCGTCGGATTTGTTCGTCCGTGTAGTGCGTACCATCCGTCCTTCCTTTGACTGGTCCTCTGACTGGGAGAGAACTCGCGTTTCAGCTGCTCTCGTGGCCATCAAATTCATACTCGAATTTTTGCAGTTTTGTATTTATATAAAATCCCAATTAACCCCTAAGCCTTGGTTTCTTCTTTTAATTGCGTCCTTTTCCCCCGGTCTTGTTCTGTTCCCCGAACACTTCGGTCTCGAGGAGACGTGTGTTGTTTTCCTCCAATCTTCGATTTTCCACATTGCCTCGGGCGTCGAGAACCAACTCCATAATAGGACTGTTATTGAAAAGAACTGTTTTTGTTAATATCGTCAAAAACAAAGTTATTAAAAGAAGACTATCTCGTTTTCATTGATTTTTGCTTTGTCGAATTCCGTTTGCCCTTGGCGGTGTGATTTATTTGATAATGAAATTATCTTGAAGTGTAGCAAACGGAATTTCCCTATGGGGTATCGATTTGTTTTAATTTAGATTTTGTAATTGAATACCCAGGGGTGAAAATGGATGGTGTTTGGGAATTCCGAAGTGGACCTTTCTGGACCACGTCTAACATTACTCTCGTTAATTTCCATTAGGGACCGTCTTGGATAATGTCTAAAATTTTCGAAATTAAGATCTTTGGACCACTATTCTGATTCGACTTCATTAATTTTTACAGGACCTCTCTTGAATAGTCTAGAAATCTGGAAACTGAAATTTCCCAGAGATTTCTATAATTGCCTTCAGTAGGAAATCCAAAAGAAGCGGTTGCAGATAGTGTCTGGGAAATCCAAAGCTATGGATTCCTCATTCACTGTCCAGAATGACTCCCACTCGGTTTTCCCCTACATCTGTTCCTTAAAAATGCATGAATCAATTCATCAACCAGAGAAATGTTAATACCCCCGCAAACCGCAGTGCACGTGAAAAATCGATTTCCCCTCATTCAGATTCGGTCATTTCTTTCCAAAAATTTCTTTCCCAGCATCAGTTGACTGTTGAAACTTTTCGACGTTATTGTGTATTCCGTTAAAAACACCACGTTTTCCGTTCATTCATCAACCCTGTGACTTCCTCCGGAGCGAAGGCGAGGCAATTTTTCCCTATGGCGTCAAAACACTCCTTTTCGGATTTCACCAGGGCTCTTATTTTCCTGGCTTCGCGCACTCGAGAAATTCAAGTCTTTTATTTTTTCATAAAAAAGCCGTTTCTGGACAAGATAACGTGTTTACTGCTCCCTCTACATTTACTCGGAAAGCTAAAATGGCACTTGACAAGATTGTTTTCTTCTTTTCTGTCATAACCGTCCTGAATTTCTGAGTTATTCCTGCAACCTAAGCTTTGATAAATTTGGGTTTGACGAAAAAAACAACTTTTGACCACCTTGTGCCAGTGAATCGATATGGTTTGGAAAGAGGGAATGTGACTCTGTTTTTCTCGTGATTGAGGTTTCCTTTTCGCTGTTATTAGAAAAGTTAGTTTAGTCTTATTTTTAGTCCGAGCCATGCGAAGTATGCCTTGGAAGCTGCTGGTCGGTAATTTCCGGAATCATTCTCGGCAGAGTCCGAGAAGAGCAATTATGAATAGTTTTTGGAAACTATCTCTGACTTTTTAAATACTATCCAAGATTTATCCCAGCAGAAAACTCATGGGTAACGTCTGAGAAATCCTAATTTTCTAATCTTTTGGACACTAATTTCACCACTGCAACTTGATCATTCATAGTATCCATGTTCGTGTTTTGACTTTCATCAGTAGCATGTTATTCATTCAATTATCTCTTCCGTTCCCCAGTAGATGACTCTTTTCTGGGTGATATCACTATTCCTCTAATTTGATACTTCGCCAATTCAGAGGAAATTGCAAAAACAAATTTAATCATTTTAACCCCTCCATTCATCTGCTTTCTTAATTAGCTTTCGATGACTTTAAAATTAGATTCCCGTTTTAGTTTGAGCTATTTTTTGAATTCTTTTAATTCCAAAAACCTTTATTGAAGCGGTGAATGTCAGCTTAAGTTTTTGCGTTCTCATGTTTCCTGCAAAGGCTGGCCAAAAATAGAAACACCAAGTTTAGCAGAGGTTTATGAAGCATCAAATATTTTCCTTGAGGGAAGGGAAATGGGGAAACGACCGAAGTAGGAACTGGCACTGCCTCCGTTGAGTTAATAGGAATTGTTATTGCGAGTTCAGAGATTACTTGTATCCAGAGTGGTCAAGGGTCTGCTCAGGGAATAGGTTTTTTGTTTGCAACTAGCGTGAATAATTTCCGAGAAACTCGGAGATTAAAACTTTACGAATATCGTCCACGTTCATTCTTAGTGCGGAGATTCTTGTTTAATGTCTGCAGTGTTTGAATTTATGGATTTTCTGGACACTATCCAGAACGGTCTTCATCAAGGTTTCTATTGGAGACAATCCTGAATAGTGTTCGGAAAATACCTATTTTTCTCTGCAAATACACTGATTGTTTCCAATAAAAATTACTGAAGCGAGTCTTCAATTGCCTACAAAATCCTTATCCGTAATTTTTGGACCGAAGAATTTCTAAACCTATAGCTTATTAGTCACCATCGAGTCTTCATTCTAAATTAAGAGTACACTCCCCTGCCGGATATGACTTGAGCTTTTCACGAAAACTCGGAAATTTCCTCTCCTATAGTGCTCGCATTTTTTCTTCCTGATTGCCGTCTTTTTCTCTAGACTAATTCACAAACACCTATCAAATCTGACCCCAAGAACCTTTAACAACATTGATTGCCCTAGCAACCAAACTTTGAAAGACTTGAGATGACTTTTTTCCCTCTTTTCACGTAAGAGGGCTCCTGATATCCAGCTCGAGTGTCTGTCCTTTCCTCTCTGCCTTGCGCAATCCACGAGAAAGTCTGGCTGAGTCAATGTCGGATTTGACTTAGGAAGACTCTTTTCCTTTTGCGGAGCTTCTTGGACCATTTTTTCCTCCGAGTTTAATTTTGCTTCATTGATTACTTTTTCGGAAAAAGTTTTCTATGTGGAGACTTTATTGCGAGGACAAGGAAATTGACAGAATTCTTGGAGCGAAACTTGACTTTAATTTTCCTAGGTTTCGAACTTATATTAACTGTACAATATTAAAGTAGATGTCTTCATATATCATTGTCTTGTCGGAGAAGTTGTATGTCTCTAAGTTCCCTGAGTTTTTCCTGCTTAGGGAATTTTACAAATTTCAACATATTTGCCCGTACTCAATTTCTTTGTGAGAAAAATGGGGTCCATTTGTACTATTATACAACCTACAGAATCTACTAATTCCATCAATTAGTTCCCTTCTGCAGGCACATGTCTTTTTTGGATGAATGGAATTCAATCCTCGTTCCTGGCAATTTTCTCAGGTTTTGCACGCTTTCATGCCTTGCGAGCTTACACTTGTCGTTAACCTCCCGAAACTTGGAAGTCTTAATTAGTTAGCCAAAGGCAAATTAGTTTAAATTTCAACCAAAGCCAAAGTTCATTTCTGTGTCTTTCGCTTTTTTAATCGAGGATTATCCAGATTACCGTTGCCCATCAATAAAGGACACTAGAAGCCTTTTGAAATTCTTTATTTCCATGTGCCAGAGCTAGTAGCGTCTGAGGTGTCTGGCTCGATGAGGATTTTGTAAGAAGAATATTGAATGGTGGCTGGGAAATACAAAGATTTGAATTTTCCGAATACTACCTATAGTAGATCTCCATAGTAGTTTTAGTTAGAGCGATCTCATCCTTCATCGCTACTGTACACTTATTTTGATTGAGAGATCAGTACTTTGCGTGGATGCCGGACCGATGTTTTTCTAGTCTCAGTTTTTAGGATCGCTCCTCATCTCTGGTAATAAGACTGTCACCCACTCCGAAGAGGCTCTGCCTTCGCAGCCACGAGGAACTGCAATCCCAGTCAGCATCAATGATGCGAGACGACTGTAAAACGGAGAATATCGATGATGTCAGCGTCGAGAAACAACAAGAGATGCTGCTCATGAACAAGCTCAATGCCAGCGGCAAGGCACCTCCGAAGTCGCAGAGTAACTTCTTGCAAAAGAAGCTCCAACAGAGAGTATGTCAATTTTTAATTTTTCCGTTGCAAGACATTAAGAATCAAGAAATTGTCCTACGATTTTTTTATTAAAGTTTACTTTTAAATCTCGATTTTCAGAAATTTTTTGATTCTGGAGACTATGCTATGAACCAAGACAAGGAGAAGAAGCACCCCAGACCACCGGCCCTCGCAGGGGTTCCAGGCTTCAAGAAACCCGAACTCCCTCCGGCTATGAAGCAGCAACTGCAAGAAGAAGCTGCTCCCTCGAAGCCCCTGTCCCCTCCTCAGACTACTCTTACCGCGGGTTCCCCCTCCTCCGGTGACGAACAAGAAGAGCATCTAGTGATCCCCCGACCAGACACGGTCCCACAGCGAAAAGCGTCGATCCTTCACCCGTCTGCTCACTCGAAACTGAGTCCCCAACCCCTTATTCATCACGAGACACATGAGGAACTTCTTTCACCTCCACAAAACTGAAGATTTCACAATCGTTGTTATCTTGCTCGCAATTCACATATTTCATGTTTTCCTCTTGGAATCTCCTGGCATATTCTTTCGTGTCGAGACACCAGTAGTGTCGGTCTGCTTTTGACTCTAATCTAATCATCCGCATCTGTACAGGTCTTTTCTACTTGATTAAACTATTAAAACTTTCTCTTAGTCTGGTTTGCGTTTCTGTCTGGTTAGAAATAATTAATAAATTTGGAGTTATCCGAGTTTTGTGGGAAATCACTTGTGAAAAGCAAACAAAATGTGACGAAATATAAAAACAATAATCTCGAAACGAACTTCCCGGACTTTGTGGAGCTCAAAGGATGGAAAAACCAATGTTTATGTACTTTTGAAAGGCTTCGAAAAAATCCAGAAAAATATCAGTTTTTGCGTTTATAATCCCATCTAAAGACCTCAAGAACATTTCTCGAGGAATATTTTTTCATTCGACAAAAATCTCATTTACAAATTTTAAAATATCTGATTTCACTTTCATCAAAACCTGATTTATAATTAAAGAATAGGTCCAATTATTACAAGACTTTCTCAACAATTAATATAATAATACTACACACAAAGGCCTATTACCTGGAATACAACGAGGATCGGATACGGCAGGGTCCAGAATCAAGTTTTACGTGACTTCAGTCGTTTTCTTCGGGCTCCGTTATCAGTAGTTTTTGTTCCCTTCTTCTTTTTCTACACTCACAAAAAGCGATCGTGATTATCAACGTTCCCAAAATAGCGAGAATTATGAGCAAAGGCCAGAGCCAAGCTATGGGAGACTTCACTCTGAGCCTTCTCTCGAGGAAAAGGTCGTATTGCATCACCTTCTTCGTGAATTGATCAATGAATGAATTCATCGCTATACAGACGTAGACTTTTTCATGATCATAAGTCACGTTACGTATCGTCAAATTCGTCCCGTTGATGACATAATGGCCTCCAGTCTGAAAAAATCCATCAAACATTGTTATCAGTCTCCAAAACCTACTCTTATAGGTGTACTGTCTCCGGAAACCCTCCACTGAACCTTTGGAGTCGGCAACCCTAACACAGGACAGGTCAAGTGAGCATCCTGTCCGAGGAGGGTCGTGACTCCTGCCCCATCGAAGTGAAATTGCGAAGTATCCTTGTTGTCGATCCTGATGGCGTGCTTCGAAAAAACGATCGGTCTCACTGGAAAAATAAAATAAATCCCCAAGATGACGATTCCAAAACAATTTCATTGAAAAATCAAATGGCTCTCATTAGAAATGTTTGACGAAGAGCTTTGGCAGCTGTCAAAGCCCCTCCAGAGTAAACGGAAAAAAGATTTTAGGATCATCGCGACGATCATAGTTCTATCATCTTCAAGGATTGTTTTTCGTCCTTGAAATAAAGCCACATTAATTTTTGCATGAAAGATGATGGGATTTTGATGACAAGGGAACAGACAGAGGTGATGGCGGTAGATGGGATTTTATGTTTTAAGTACTACTCTCGAATACTATTAAAATGAAAACAGATGACGCTCAGGAAATTTCGGGTTTTCCTTTAGATACTATGCATAAGTACTTGTTAAAATGAATAGTGCTCGAAAAACTCGAAAATTATAGACTCCAAATGCTTGGAATTCTCTGAATGTTTTTTGAGATTTACTATAATTTGATAGAGGTGTTTTTAAATTTCTTAATTTTTTAATTTTCAAATTATTACCTAACATTAATTTGACTAAAATAACCTTTAAAAACTTACGAAAGACTTCAATATATCCAGTAGTGTTTCCTCTTTCGGTCTCCAAATCACAACTCCACCTTCCAGCTGCTGTCACCGGGACGTCGGTCACTGTGAGGTTCGCCGTTGTGCTGTCTCCGATAATATGAGGTTCGTAGGTTAATACAGGAGATCGGAAAACTGCTTTTTTCAGCTTCACAGGGGTCTTCTTTCCGTCCTTGACATCTACGGCTTGACACCAGAGTACAAGGGGTTCAGAGGAGTGCATGGGGTTGCTCCCCACTGATTTCCCCGCTTTTACCTAAAAATATCGATTTCTTTAAGAAACTTTTTAGTTTTCTTGCAAGTCTATTTTTACTAAATTCCATTTTTTGAATTCATCCAGGCGTAAACCAAGTTCCTTAGAAAACTGCAATTGCGTCAAGTCCCTCAGGAAAAATTGATAAATTGACTTATCCATGATAGAAACCAACCTGAATTACGCCATTGGGGGATCCTTTTGCCCGGAGGTCCGAAAAAACACCCGGGGAGATCAATAAAGCAAAAAATAATTGTATATAGAAAATGTCCGGGAGTGACATGACGAGAGTTTGAGGACAAGACAAGAGCCTGAAAAAATTACATTAAACTAAAAAATTATATACAATAAAAACGAAGAAATAATTCCGATATAATGCAAAAATGGAAACTATATTCATCAATTCTAAAAAGTTCTAAATTTATTTTCCCCAGTATATAACTTATAAAAAAGAAAATCTCATTGAGTGATTCATTCCGTCAAAGCCCAAGATCCGGAATCAAACCGTCAATCGGGAAAGACCAAAAAATAAAGTTCTTGAAGAAAGCAAAACAGAAACTCTGCAACTAGTCGGAAATTCGCACGGTGCTGGAACATATCCGAGAAGAGATAATCTTTATTTTTATCCAAGAAAATTTCAAATCTAAAAACTAAAAATAAAAATCTGCTCTTTAGGAAAACAAAAATAAAAATTCATCCAAAGAGCATTATCAAACTTGAAGCTACTCAATTTTACAATCTTCAAGTAATCGGGACAACTAAAGAAAAAAATTCCTCTAAAAAAAGTACTAAACTTAGAGCTTGTTAATTTTACAATTCTCGAGTAATCGAAGCAACTGAAGAACAAAGTTTTCTGTTGACATGTCAAGCACCACGTACGAGAAAACTGGGCCAATTTGCCACAAGTCAAGCACGAGTGCCGACGGCAGAGAGCAGACGGCACTTGAGTTTTCCTGAGGACACTCCCAAATTTGGTCCAATCTAGATTTTGTTTTATTTCTCGAAAAAAATGTAAAAATTAACATAAATGCAAAGTCGAAAGATTTTTATTCCAAAAACAAATTTAAATAAAATCAACGAAGAAACTCCGGATTCAATTTTATGGATTTTTCTGGAAGCTTTATAAACTCACAAAAGAGATTTTCGCTTCGTAAAAAATAATCGATAAAAAGATGTTTTAAAAAATGGGTCTAATGTAGAGTATTAACAATTAATGAACTACAAAAAAAAGAAAAATTTAAAAGTCTCTTTCGCTTTACTTTTTAAAGACGTTTGAACTTTCTAAAATTTCAACACACTGATAACACTAGAGGTCGGTGAAGGAAGTCTTTAAACCGGGAAGAGTTTAGGAGGAAAAAATAAAAGCTAAAGTAAAAATGGAAAACAACTAGACTCGGGACCCAGGGCAAGAGCTGCAACGAAGGAGCAGATGTCCAAGGAAGCCGAATGGCCGCACACGCTGTCCAGTGCCAGACAGACTTTATTATATATAATATATTCGAACACAAGAACCAGCTATATCGGCTCTTTTTCGGATCATTTGCGCAGAGAAGCCAGGACAAGTCTTGAGGGAAAAGAATCTCGAACTCTTGACTCTCTGAATTCTCGGAATTAATTTACCACTGGAATTCGGAGCTAATTTACTTCTTCGGTTACGGAAGAGGGTTGGTAATTGGATAATTAAAGCAGATTCGTCACATGGAAAAGATTTAATGCATTAATATTTAAAAACCGTGATTCACAGATGCATCATATTTAATGCATTCATATATGAGAATAAAAGTCTGTGTGTACTAAATTGAATACATCTGGGACGTCGAAAATAATGCATCTGGATGCAATAAGCAAAATCCATTGTGAATCCAAGGAAACGAGTGGTCGAGACTCATGGAGGAAAAATGGATTGGAAAGTTTCCGAAAAATTGAAAGGTCTTCAAAACGAAAATAAGGAAAATTATTAGAGGAAGAAATAACTTTTATGGTCGATCTCCAATTTATTCTCTAGTCACAAACTTGGTTATTACTCTTTCAGAAAACAAAATCATGGTTAGAGTAAATATTTTTCTCGGGGGTTCGGAATGCATCCTCAGAGGAAGAAGATCAAAGGCATCATCGAACGAGAGAAATCGGTTCTGTCACGAAATAATTATCCAATTATCGATGTTTTTATTCTGATTTTGTTACTCGATAATTGACTACCATCATAATCTATTAGTGATAAATGAAGTTAATCAAATTTATAATGGTTTTAAAATATTCAAAAATCTTGGTGGAAACAATGAGGCCCTACAAATACGAGCAAAAAGGAAACTACTAAGTTTCCAAAGAGCTATCGAATTACCACAGGCTGTGAACTTGTAAATCATTTGTGTTTTACTCAAGATTAGAGTAAAGCTGTGTGAGGTTTTTCTTATATCTCACCTCATCTTCGTTAATTTTATCAGAATCCAAGACGGATTTTTTATATTAAGATCAAGTCTGAAAACAAAATAGATTACCGTGAAGTTTTTAGAATCTTTCGGATAATTTCAGACAGCACTGGAATTTGAGCCTTAAAGATCAAAAGATTATGTAAGCAGATCCGATTTTTAAAGACGAAAATCTATCCTGAAAAAATAGAAGAAAATTCGAAACTCGTATTTTTAAGATTGAGAATAAGAGAAAAAGACAACCTTCACCGTATCATTACAACTTTCATCAGACGGTTATTATCTGAAAAAAACTTGCCCTCAGAAAGAAGTTCATAGTTAAGGTTATTGTCTCCGTCAGCACTCGATTTCTCGTTAATGTCAGAATAAAGAAAGGTACTTGAATAAAAGCAATGGAAAAATGAAGTAAATTTACATATATAAAGAATTCCATTTGCATTTGATGAGAAGCTTATTGGTGAAGATGACAAAGAAAGTAACGACTACAGTTTTATACCGTCAGATAATAATGGAAGCACTACTCGAGGAAAATATGTTCATCATCTCAATCACTCCTATATCCAGATATAGACCTAACACTGTCAGAGCATCATTGGAACCTTAATGATACTTTTGATAATACACATGAAAAGATTTAATTTTTCAAGAGATTTTACAGAAAATAGAAATTTCAGAAAAGGTGATAATTTCGAAACCCATAATTTGATGTTGGCTATTAAATTACGGTAGTTGGAGCTTTTGAGACTTCTATGAAGAACAAAATCCAAAATAAACAGTAGGATAAATCTAAAAATCAAAGGTAACATGATTCATTGTAAAACAATTGAAAATAGGACTGATAATGAGGAATTTAAATGCTATGACATGAATTCCGAAAATTATATCTAAGTATAGTCATATTCTTTCGAGTCTGAAGCTACTGTCTAATTAAAAAAGAATTCAACAAAAGTGTGCATATTAGATTCACACGAAATTTTATTTTAAAAAATGATTATTCTCCGTAAACATCATCCACATCCAAAATTTTCCTAACAGTAGTTCCGAGACACTGATGTTCAATATCTAAATCCATATTTTCTCTTTATATTATTCAAGTCGTCATAGTCTATATATCTCCGAGATTCATATTTCCTCTTTACATATCATCAGAATTAATATTTACTTTCCTTATATGTTATTCAAATCCACATAGTCTACGTCCAATCGAGAATCATATTTTATTTTCTCATATCACCGAGAAAATCTGTCGAGACTACTAATTTCCTCAAACTTCAGACTCTTCTTTCCAAGTGTCAAGTATCTGGTTTTTATTCCAGATAAGTCCTCATGCGTATGAATTCCTAATCACTCATCTAGAATTAGAGTGACGAAATGCTTTTGAAACCGGAATACGGCTATGCAAATAAAAACAATATTTTTAATCTAATTAAAAAGTGGATTTATTGATAAAGTGGATTAAATTCAATGACTTAGGAGTTTTACAGTATTTTAAATTCCAAACTTCGAAAACACCATGTACGGTAATTACAGATATCATGTCGAGATACTTTTATTACACAATTTTGTAGTGAAAAGTCCGACATGGAAGATAGATTGTAAAGCAGGTTTATTTTTATCATTTATACAGGGTCTATCAGGACCCCCATCGACGAGGATCTGACGGGGGCAGACGAATGGAAGACAGGGACGAAGCTGCGTCCGTCTTTCCTTCCAGGTTCGGCCCCTCGTTTCGCTTATCTTTACTTCGTTTCTGTTTTTGATTGCTAAAGTGAAACAGGAAAGAATCCAAGTTTTGGTGTCTTTCTGATAGATATTCATTCTAAATTATCGATTTGAAAGAAACTGAGAAAGATCCTGGTTTTTATTTCCGTGATTTTTCTTTTTTTTCCTGATCTCGTATCAGTTTTGCTTTCGAGTTGATTCGATCGATTGGCAAATTTTTGTTTTCTTGATTAGTCTTACTTTTTTTTGACGTTTCTTTCCTGCGAATTATCTTACCTAGTAATTAGAAACGGTAAAATTAATCACTAGTTTCTGTAAATCTTTGCTTTGGTTGATTCAGTTTTTTGATACAATTTCGAAGATGACGTTAAGTTATTTGTTTAATTTTAAATTTTATCAAAGAAGCTAAAGGATATGTAGTTTGTGGTGTTAGGAATTTTAGGGGAACCTCGTATAGATGATTTTTAGAAGCTGTCTAGATGAGGAACTAGGGTGTTTTATTTTAAGAAAATCATTGAAAGAAGCCTGGATAGTGACTGAAAGTTCAGGTTTTGAGATTTTTTGGACACTATTCATTTGCGCCTTATATGGAAGCTAATGGAAATAAAGTTAGATAATATCCAATAATTTCAATTCGCAGATTTCCCAGAAATCATCCAACTTTTCTTTGTTGAAACTAAATTTGGATAGTGTCCAAAAAATTCCAGTTTACGGGATTCTCAGGCACTGTTGAAAATCACTTCCGCTGAAATCAATGAAGAATGATTAAATTTTCATTCAATGATTTAAAATTCATTAATTTGGGAAATTTCCTGATCAATCGATACCACAACCAAACAAGATCCCGTCAAAAGTAAGATGATTACCGCTCTTAATCAAAGCGGAAACAATCGGCGTCACATGGATGAAAAACCACGTGAGTCTCGTTAGGAACCCACCTATTTTGATAAAACTTTTTCCTTTCTGGCTTATTAGAGATTAATATTGCCTTTTTTGAAGGTAACAAAATGTAGTGAAACTCCATTTAGATCTTTTGTTTTTACTTGGCAACCTTCTGGAGTCAGAAACAATAGATTTTAAAATAGACAAACTTTTGTGTTTTTCGTATTGATTACCATCGACGCTTTTCAGTTAGAAAATAGCTTCAATTTATCAAAAATATTTTCATTGTTTAAGTCCATTAGAACTACTTTCATATTCAAGCATGCTAAACTACTTTTTTATTAAATCTCTGTCAAAACCAATGAAAACGTAAACGGAACCTATCTTTTATTTTTTCTGAATTTTTATGAGCTATCTTTTTATACTCTATATAACAGATCTTAATCTACAGTTAAGCTTTCCGCGAATGTCAATCGGGAAAGGGTACACTGATAAGAATGTTTAGCAGTTCCCCAATCGGCTTCGAGAGTATTCAGAAAAATTGATTTTTCTTGTTTCTCTTTTATCAACTGCTTGTAGAGATATTTATTTCGATGTCAGACAAATTTCGATCCACGTTTTTTACGAAAAAATGATTTTTAAACAATTTTGTCTCCGTACAAAAAAACTTTTAGAGGTTCCCTACAAAAAACGATTAATTTCAAAAGTCTTTTTAATGTTTTGATAATTCTTAAAGAAGAAAATTATGTTATTCGTTTTAATCAATAACTTTGTTTTCGTCAATAAGTTGCGTATTTTACTTTTTTTGCACTTTATTATTTTTCCATACATTTCCTATGTGAACGTTCTGCCTTGTCCAGGATCTGGATTCACCTTCTCGTTGCTCGAAAAAAAACAATTCACTTCCTTTTTTTAAACAAATCCAACCTTTTCAAAAGTTTTTTCGTTGTAGAATGGAATAACTCTTAGATGTCTCAGATGTTAGATAATCTTCAACCCCCGATTCCTCTTCCCATGATGGCGTTGACGAATGGTAACAGTCCGACAGCTTCCATAGCGGCTTCTAGTGGAAGCGACTCGACAGAACAACCGACCTTGTGCCATATCTGCAGTGATAGAGCCACTGGAAACCATTATGGTAAGGCTTATCAAAATTGGATTTATTGAAGAATTTATTTCCAGGAGCCATCAGTTGCGATGGGTGTAAAGGGTTTTTCAGAAGATCCATCAGAAAAGAACACAACTACAAATGTAGATTTCAGCAAAATTGTAATGTCGACAAAAGTAGGTTTTGGAGAAAGTTCTATTTACAAATAAATTTCAACACGAAAATTTATGTTTCTGTTTATAAAAACTTTGAAAATTATTTTGAAAAAAATAGGTTTTTGCATTTTTTAAATTAGTTTTTTGGGAAATTCGTTTTAAGGAAATATAAAATGATTTATAGTTTTCACAATAGTGGTTTCCTATTTTATTTCCCTCTTGCAGCTCATCGAAATGCCTGCAGGGCCTGTCGCCTTCGTCGGTGTCTGGTCGCGGGGATGAGACAGAATGCCATCCAAAACGAACGAGACGTGATTGGAAAAAGAAGAAAACTAGAATCAGAGGGAGAGACAAGCACCACCTTCCTCCAGAGCCTCATGTTGTCGGAGAAGCTCTGTCTCCAACTCCGCGAGTCCGTCATCAAGTCGACAGAGCAAGTGGTTTATGACAAAGGGAAAATCAAGTACGAACAAAGAAATTACGCAACTCTCAACGACGTCGGGAAGTCCATCCACCAACAACTCTGTATCCTCGTGGAGTGGGCCAAGAGTCTCAGCCAGTTCCAGGAGCTGTCTCTCAACGACCAAGCGGGTTTGTTGAAAGCCAATGCAGCACCACTGATCGTGTTGGGAGTCGCTTACCGATCTATAAATACAGACGGAGGAGTCTATTTAGCCAACGAAAAAATCTTGCCGTTAGATCAGGCGGCATTAATCGGAGACATAAACCTAGTCGTAGCAAGAATCATCAACGAACTTATCTCGCCCATGAGAGAACTGAGTTTCGACGTCAACGATTACGTCGCCTTAAAGGCCACATTGTTCTTCAATCCTTACAGTATTCGTAAGTTGATTTTTCCAATCGAAATTTAATTCTGTAACTTTCGATTTATCGCAAATAATAACTCTTGAGGTCTCAGATCCCATGATATTTTTATTAATAAAATTTAACCAGTAGCAATCCTAAATAGAAAAAAATATAGTCAGAAATTCAGCAATAACAAAAAAACTGAAATTAACAAAATCCGACGTACCTTCTTTTTATATTATCTAATTTTTTTAGAAAATTCCGCTCGTTTGAGTTTCCGAAAACTGTCTTCGTTTTGGACTGTCTGGATTTTATCTCTTAATCTGTTTGTGACTAATTCTTTAAAGCTCGTTTTCGGGTTATTCTAGGATAGTTCCAACTCGATTCTCAATTGGAAAATTAGGAAATTAATGAACTCGTTTTCTCTTCAGGACCCACAGATCCTATCAGTGTATCAATTCTCAAAAACGCCAGACTACTGGCACTCAAGACTCTGAAAAGTTTAAAAGCCGACGATCTGGATGAATGTCGCTACGGTCAGCTCCTTCTACTTCTTCCTGCCGTCCACTCCATCGCCCAACAACTCGTTGAAGATGTCCAACTCTGCCAGTAAGTTCTAAGCACATATAATATTAGTGTACATAAAATCAATACCAACATTAGTGTTAACATCAATAATGATATTTATATTAATCACATCTACGTTAATAACACCTCATTTTTCCAATTCCAGCCTCTTCCAACTGACGAATGTGGACGAATTGATGCAGGAACTGATTCTCCACGAAGGCAAAGCCAAAGAATCTAACGGTGAAGCAATTATTGAGAAATTAAAGATGTCAGTGTAGATTCGAAAGCAACCCCAAACTACCTGAGTACATTGTTATTTTTTGTTAGATCGGAAACGGGCATAAAAGAATTCATACTATTGAAATATGTAATGTTTAAAGATATTATGGAGATTAAAATATAAACTTTCTGAAAACTTGAGACTTCTCTGGAGACTGTTGAAAATTTGTGGTTTTTAACATATATGGAATTAAAGTACTTAAAAATCTCTTAAAGCTCGGAAACAAAGTTTTCTGTGAAAAAAATCGAAAACAAATGATTTTTTAAGAGTTATTTAAAAAAATTAAACCTCCCTATAGGTCGTCCAAAAGTCCGAGAACAAAGGTTCCCGTGAAGAGAGCGGACATCGCTTCCGCCGCGTTTTTGAAAATTTCGAAATCTACGGGGACTCGAGTCTCATCAATTTTGCCATCGAAAATGCGGGTTCTTGTTTTGATCACCGTTTTTTTCTTTCATTCTGCCGATGGATTCGACCATGTTAATCAACCGAATTCCACAGTAATCCCCCAAGAGCTTCAGAAGATCGTCGAGATTTCTGGAGAACAAGTGGTGTTCAAAAAGCATGTGAACATAAACTTCAACGAATTCCAAGTGGAATGTATACCTCCGTCCGGTAAGTGAATGTCTGATTTTTATATGAATTATTTGTTTAGATGACTCTCCTCATGGAAGACTGATTATTCGATCGAAGAACTATGCGAAGACCGTTGGGGACAATTCTGGGAACATCAAGAAGCGGCCACTCTGTCCTGTGGAGCTCCAGAACAATACAATACGTATAAACTACGGGTTGATTGGAACGGAATGCGAAGTCTCGACGGAAGAAACCCTGAAGTTGATGGAAACGGAACAGAGAGCGACCGAAGGAGAAGAGAGACGGGACCAGCTAACTTCGATCATCGTTCTTATATTTCTTCTTTTCCTTGCGTGAGTTTTTGCTTCTTTATACTTATTCTTTTTATAATAACTCATTTTCAGAGTAATAGGAGTTGTGTTCTTTTGTCGGACAAGAAAGAGAATTTACCGGTCAATAAGGCGAGAACGGTTCCGCGCCGCGAGAACACTCATGCAAACTTCGGCGAAAACTGTTATCCAGAGGAAAATGAGTAGGAAAAGCATCGTGAAGGAAAATCAGAGACGAGAATTTCCGATGAAAAGAGTGAGAACGAAAGCAGGACCGGTGATAAAGTCCGAAAGAGAGGAGCTCGATGTCTCCACAACGGCTCTGGAGCAGATGACGATTCAAGAAGAGTATTCGATTCCTTTTTTAAGTGAATCCAAACATGCCGAGTTCATGATGGGTATTCAGAACAGTCAGTTCACATCGGAAGAAATATCTCAAACGGAACAGATTTCATTTACGGCCTCCGAAACATCCCAGGAGTCATGTAATTTTGTTTTTTCATATTTTGACCTTCTTTCATATATTACTATTTCAGCAGGATATTCTCTCATATCTCTAGAAGACAAAGCCGACGAAAAGAAAGAAAAAGAACCTGAAAAGGTATCTGACGAATCGTTAGGTATTCCTGACAGAAGCTTCAAGAGGAAATCCCCCAAGGTGGATATCTCGAGGAACGCTAGTGACATCGGAAAAAAAGTTCACCTTCATTATGAAGATTATCTTGCCGCTTACAAAGTATTCGGTTTTTCCTGGAGAGATATCTGGAATCTCGCCCCAGTATCTGTGGATAAAGTTTCTACAATGGATGTGTACAAACAGATGACAGAAACTGCTTTGGAAAGTTTGATCCGGCACAAGTTAATCAAAGAGAATCAAGCGAGGAAAATGTATGACGAATATCAGTTGTTTTTTTCTTGTTCTGGAGAAGTGAAACCTGAGGACGGAGATGCCGAGATGATTTGCCTGGATTCCGCTGCTGCTTTGTCTTTTTTCGAAGCCACTATGTATGTTTCTATCTTTGTGTATTTATTGTTTTGCATCTTTTTAGAAAAAAACTGGAGAACATGTACGAGAAGGACGGAACTGACATAAAACAGAAGAAACTCGTGAACCTCCCTGATCCCGTGATCACACAACTCAAAAGCTCCTATGGATTGGATCATTTTAGTCGAACGTACGCCTTCATCACCAGATTTGGCTACTGTATCAAAGTTTCCCCAGAAATGATGGATTTAATCTCGATTCCTCTTCTCTACATGATAGCTCTTCTGAAAAATGTAGATATCGAGACGAAGAAAAAGGCTCTTTCCTCTATGAGGTGAATTCTATCTTGAAAATAGCAATTTATCTTGATTTTTTAGAGAGAAAATTCGGGAAGTTCACAGTGTTTTTGACACAGAAACGATCGAATCCATGCCTTTTCCGACTTGTTTCGTGCCTTCTCTGGTGGACAAGTACGGCATCTGTGATGAAAACGACAACCAGCAATCGATGGATTCTGACGATTGTTTTGGATTTTCGAAAGAGTCTTCTCCAAAATCCACAAAAAGTGTTAAAAGTTATAAGAAGAAAGAAAAGAGGACCAAAAAGACGAGGAAAATTAATTCTTCTGACACCTAATTTTCTGTTTTCGATTTTGTAATAGTATTTAAACTGTTATTTCCCAAATTACTTGTTGGGATTCTAAATAACAAATAAACAAATTTTTATATGTGGATTTTTTCAGTTTGAAATTATTTTTAAAGAGAAGCTGTTCTGGGGAGATATTAATGATTTTTTGTCTTGAGGCATTTGTCACAAAATAATAGTTCTAGTTTTTTAAATTAGATATGAAATGATTTTTGGTAAGTTTTCTCCCAAAAGAATTCTAGAATTAGAACAATTCCAAAGTCATCCAAATATTTTAAATTGTCAAAAAATTAATTATTTGTTATTTTCTAAAACTAAAAACTGAATCATTTTTTCAATAAATTCTGACTAATACTTTCTGAAACAATGCTATAAAAGTCATTTTTTCGAAATACAATCATTTTGAATCTCTTTTATCATGGAAAAATGTGTCCGAATTTCGATTTTTTTTATTTTCGGGATTTTGCTAGAAGCCAAGTCTCCCGAAATTACGGAGGAAATCTGGCAGACTGTCTACAACGGCAAAGGTAAGTTCAAGGATGTGATACACAGCTAAGTATCTGTCATAATGACTCCATTGTGTAGTAAATTTCCTCACCAATTTACACCTATATTTTTCGATACATATCCCTATGAAATATTAGTTTTTATAATATCAATGTTTCTGTAAAGGTATATTTTTAGTTATAAACAATGAGTGTCCTCGAACAGCTTTTATCGACGGAATCGATCGTTGGCCTGAGGAAGCAAATAACATCTACGGGATCGACAGCAATCAGAAGCTCCAACTTGCCTACAAGTAAACGGACATTAATTGTACAGTATCTCCAATGATTCCTTTTTCAGTGTTTTTTCGAACAGATTCGGTTCTGGCTACTACAGTAACGACAAATTCTGTGCCTTCTTCGAGGACAGCCAGGTATGTGACGCCTTCAGAATCCTTGCTGCTAAATTTCCCGGAGCAGAACAGTGAGTTATATTTTCTGTGATTATTTTTATTCCCCGAAATACCAGGTACAAATGCGTCTCTCATACTACCTTGGACGCGACGGAGATCACCCCGATAACGTATCAGGGAGTATTCGCCGTCTACAATAAGAATTACAGTGTGATAGGAAATTACGGTCCCATCTGTGAAAAAAACGAAAACTGTGCCTTATTCTACGACATGAAAGGCGACTCTGTCAGCTTCAAGGGAAACAGCGCTATCGACGAGAACGTCTGTTTCATCATTCGAGAAAATTGATTAATTCCGATTATTTCATAAATTCTTAAATTACAGAATTGGAATTTGCGGTTGAATTTTTAGATTTTCTTGTGAGAGAACTCCTCAGTTTCCTCGTAGTGCAGAATAATTTCAAAGTGACTTCAGAATCCGAAGATTCCAATCTCGAGACAGAGTCAATAGTAGCTGTCGTCGAGGAGGCTCTTCTTGGGGTCTTTGTCGATGATCTTTTCCTCTGGCTAGAACTCCCTGTTCTTCGATGTCTCTGTCTCCACATCCTCCAAGGACAGAAGATGAACGAAATAATTCCCAAAGTGACGTAAAGATAATAACGAAGCTAAAAATCAATGTTTTAAAATCTAACACAAATTTCAAAAAACCCACTCTTCGTCTTATCGTGGGGGTTCTCACGGAAACAAGAACGGGATTCAATAGAGGATCCAAAAAAGACACTATCCTCGCTAGCTGGTAATATTTAGCTAAATTTGCCACTCCATGTCTGTCATCTACCCAGAAAACAGCGATTTCGACGAAACTTTGTCCGAGAACGGAGATAAAGAAAGCTCCAATCGAGAGCAGAAGTGTATTGAATAAAGTTTCTCTTCGTCTATGGGGATTATGGTCTCTGAAACTAAAAAAATTCAATACTTATTGTAAAACAACCAAAATCACCTCCTATTTCCATTGAGAAAGTCATGCTGAGCCCTTACTTTCAGATGATACAGCGACGTCACGGCGTAGACGAGGATGGAGGTGACGAGGAAAATCAAAGTAAATAACGTGTGCCCTCGCAACAGATAAACTCCAAAAGTGTGGAAAACAGCTACTCTGTCGCATTTTTGACCGATTTCTCGGTAATCTGACGTTATTGGTCTGGAAATTAATATATCATTGTACCAATATCTACATGTGTCGATACATCAGGTTTACTCAACTAATAGAAAACTTACTTCCCACAATTCAAAGACCCAGGATTCGAGTTTAGTTGGGAAAACATGTGATCCAAGTGTGTGATGGCACTGAATTGTAGAGCCGAGAAAACAATATGGGTTCCGATCAAAAAAGCCCAGACAAATGCGAAAACAAGAATAACACATTTCTTCGAGAGCTTGATGGCTTTTCCCGACATAGACTTGTTGATGACGACCAAGACGAGCACGAGCAGGTGAGTTAGTCCCAGAAGACTCCCATTCTGGGCAAGGGAAAACAACGTCTCCTGAACCAAGTGCTTGAAAAATTCGGAGGGAGCGAAGAGATGAGTTTGAAGCGTTTCGGCGATGATGAAAGCAGCAGTACTTTGAGATATCTAAAATCCAGATCCAATACATCCACACATCTATATATCCATAACAAAGCTTACTTGTTCTTCATTCAAGTTATCGTAAGGAAGGTCTTCATAAAAATCACTGAACATGCATCCGAACGAAGCCACAAAGAGGGCATTCGAAAAGAGAATGTTGAAAATGAACAGAATTGTCGCTGTCGAAAGTTTGTCTTTAGTCTGCATCAGCAGAATCGACAACACCATGCTATTGAATATTACCAAGCACAGTAAAGCAACTTCCACAATGACTCCGATTTCGGAGTTGTAGCCAATATTTATAAATTCGCTAAAAACAAAAATCATTTAAAAAGCTTTCAAAAACCCACTCAGCGATTTCTGTGTTGATGTCATCGATGTGCCTGAGTTTGCATTCCTCGTCAGTGGAGTTGTGATCAACATAATGATGGACGGTGTTGTTGGGGTCTGAGGAGTCCAAGCTGATATGACCGGAGTCTAGACTCTTGCATCTGAAAAGAAAAGGGTCTCAAAAAGAAAACTTGAAAACGCGCCTTCTTCGATTTCTATTTCGTAATACTGACTACTTTTTCTCTTCTTCCTAAGTTTATTCCCCACTAAATTATGTCGAAAAAGAACCCGAAGGAATCTCTAGAAAAAGGTGAGCATCTGCTATTTAAGATAATATATGAAATTACATTCTAGAGATTCAATCTTTGAAGGACTCCATCACTGTCGAGCAACGTTCCGTGGACACTGTCAACCAACGTGTGGTAGAGAAGAAGCTCAGGATCCTCGACATCAATAAACAACAAACTTTCGAGAAAAACGCTGTGACGAAGAGTAGAAATGAACTGGAAGAGCTCGATCGTCGATATGCTATGTAAGTTTGTTATTTTTCCATATTACAATTTCCGATCCTTCCAGTCAACGGAGAGAATACAACAGTGTGAAGGAAGATCTCATTGAATCCCAGACGAGTCTTCTTGCTAAGAACGAAAAGTACTACAGTAAATACATGTCTCATTTAACCAGTGCCAGTGCTCATGCTCTCAAGGTTTTTTCGGAGGACATTCAAAAAAGCGTAAGATTTTGGTCCAAAAACTTAGTATTTTTGATATTTGCAGAGCTACCATTCTGCTACAAAGGTCATCAACAAGACTCAACACAGTTTCATCAAGGTGATTAACAGGATGAATACTTGTGCCGACGAATACGAAAAGGTCTGTAATTTCCGCGACCAACTTATGCAAGTTTGTCATGGAATCGGAGACGCCATTCGTCCCAAGGAAGTCAAGCAAGCTGTTTTGTAAGTTTTTCGATGAAGACAACTTCTATCATGATAGATTTTCAGGGAGCTAAAGCACAAGGAACAAGAGCAAGAACAATGCATGGAGATTGATTAGTTTTTTGGTTTTAGTTTTGTTGTAATTGTTGGATTAAATTTTCTTACCTTCTTCCTGCTTCAATTAATTGTTTCATTTTAATTGCCGCTAGAGGAAAATGCTGAAGAAGCAGTCTCGTCTTAAGAACCAGGTGTGGAAGGAGGGAGTAATCCAGAGCTGTCCTTTTAATATGACTGCTGAGCATGTTCATGAAAACAGTGTCGTTCGCTAAAGCTTCTCCGAGGTGGGTATCGTATCGATCCCCGTTCTGGTAGAATTCCGTCAACGTCTGGCAGGACCGAGAGAAACGAGTGAAAAACGCCCTCAGCTTGATCATCGATTGGATTTCCGGTCCCCCTTGGCATTTCTGAAGTAGTTTAATTTTTTTACTTTCTCTACTTTTTCCTCTCAGCTCACCATCAACGCCGTCGTGATGTTTGCTTGGGTGGAGTCCACATGGCACCTTTCGTAAACGTCCTGGTAGACGTCAACGAGTCTGTTGCAGATAATCCTGGAATCAATTTTAGTTTCTTTTATTCAATTTCACTAAAAGCCAGAAATTAAAAACTAACGGTCGATTAACGTTGGACGTTTCGTAAATTATTCTGAAAAAGTCGGCGAAGGCACTCAGCTGATATTTCCCAATGTCGTCGGTTTTTTGACAGACCTATTAAAAATCAAAAGTTACAATTACATAATTACAGAATTACGAGGTTAAAGCATTTAGAAATTATTATTATTATTGATAAACTTAAAAACACCTACTAAGGCAAATCCAGCTCTGAGCATGTCGACCTGGAATTCCCAATGGTACTGTAAATTGGGATTTTTGAGGATGATCTTATTGATGTCGCAGAAATCCAAAGATCTCATGAACCAAATAATCCCTTCATATCGGCGATCGATCAACACTTCTCGGAAGTTTTTGTTGCAGAGGATCTTGTGTTTGACGACGTTTATTATCTAGAACCATTTTGATTTCGAAATCAACTTTTTACGAACTTACCGGAGCTCTGTGGACGACCCCTGTGAACTCTGGATTAGACATGGCCAAGGCTTGTTCGTCCCTCATCTGCTGGACCTCCACAATCACATGTTTGTGCATGGACTCCGTACAAAGGGCCCGGATCATCTCAAGGTTGTTCAAAGGAGGAAGCCATCTTTCCGTCTGATATCCAGAGAAACAAGAAAATGTCCCAAATAAAATTATTACGAAACCCGTCGTCATTTTCCAATTTTTACTATGCTAGGAATCTGAAAATAATGAATTTAAAAAATGCTTTCACGTTTTAGGGAAGCTTTGAAAACATTGAGATTTAAGTAATCCGACTTGCAAAAGTTTCAAACATCCTTTTTTAAAAAAAGAAAATTATAAAATTTTACTCATGATCATTGACCAAGAAGACAGGAGATAAGCCGGATGACAGAAACCTCTCTGAATTTCCGAAAATTAAAACAGAAGTATTGTGCTCCTAAGTAAAAAATTATTTATACAAAAAATTTGTCAAATTCAAAAAGATGAAGCAGTTTTCGTTGAAAATTCATAATACAATAATTACTAGTTACAAGATAAGAAAAAGTACGATGATTATTGTTTTTCAAACAACTTGGGAATCCAGCAAGAAATAAAAATTTATCTATGAGAAAAAAGTAAAAATTCATAAATAAAAATATAGTTTTTTAGAACGAAATTTAAAAAATGTAAAACAAAAGATGCCCGTTTAAAGTGAAGATTAAAAATTAATTTGTAAATGACAATTTAGAATCGAAATTTTAGTATCAAAGGTTAGTTTAAAAACAGAAATGGAAAGTTATTTGGAAAAATCCTGACCATAGGTCAAGATTTCAATATTCCAGAATTCTGAAATGCAAAATGATGATCAAGATCTTTGAGAAAATTACTTCCAATCTTGTGGAGAATCAATGACAACAAAAAGAGCAAATGCCGCTAATTTTATATCCAAAAAGAGGGACATCATTGACTCTCTCGTTTCCCTTCCAAATTGGCCATTCTCATTTGTCGATGGCACGAAACAGGAAGACAAGTTTTCTTCTTCTTCCACAAATTTCAACAAAAGACGCATTTAAAGGATTTTATTGTTCGGGTCAGCATTTCCCGGTTCCACGACCGAGTAGCCAACTGGGTGGTCACACTTTAGTTCCAAAATCTCAGTCGTCAAAAACATCGAGATCTACCAAAACTCTTTTATCCTCTATCGTCGACTGATCAAGAGCTCAATATCCGAACAAGCTTTAATCTTTTCTGGTATTTCTTAAGTAAATCCGATATCTTTTATCTAGATGCAAAACATACTGTACAAATCAAATTTTAAAATCTTCAATCAACTGTTTCGTGCAATTTTTGGCGGTGGTCCCGAGGCAGTGTTATTGTTATTCGACAACGAATTCAAAGAAGAACTGCTTCCTGCACTAGGAACATCTGGTTTACCTCTTGAATTCTTCGATTTAAGTGCTTGTCTCTGAAAAAACCGATTTCTAAAGATGTTTCTTTCAAAAATCTAAACCTCTGGTTGCCAACATTTCCTCAGAAGCATTGGTAATGACACCAAATTCGTAGCCACAAAGTCTTGAGCATTAAAGAAATCAGCATAATGGTTGTCTTTGTTTTTGATCAAAATGTTATTGACCGGAAGATCCTTGTAATTTCCATCATCTCGAAAAGATTCAAACATTTTTCCAGAAGAAAGATTCGGGCCAACACGAAATGCAACCTTTTTCGGAATTATAGCTGTGTCACTAGCATAAATTCTAGGCATTGGGCCTTTGATGTTTTCTTTTTTTTCTTCCATTACCTAAAAAAGTCAATAAAAACTGTCTAATATATAAAAAATATCAATCGGCTTAAAAACCGACAAGTCATCTACGAACAATCTAGATAAATCTAATACAAAAAACAAAAAATAAATCATATTACAGTAACACAAAGTAAGTTATAACCAGCATATTTTCACGAAACCTAAATGTCATCAACATTTTGGAGCTTAACAGCTTCTCCCGGCTTGAAGGGAGGCATTCCCAAATAAGGACAAGTGGAGCAGCGGAAGGCATCTCCCAAAGAACAGTTACCACAGGAAGATTTAGCAGCAGGTTGTTCAACTCCAGCAGCTTCTTGCTCAGCTAAACCACAAGTGCAATTTTTACAGGCTCGTTTTTTCGCTCCTGATTCATTGGGTTCTCCACAACCACCTAAAAAGAATCATAAGGAATTCATACATGTGGTAAATTGCACCTTTAACATTTTCTGGTTTCTTGAAGTCCTCCTCAGCAAGCAAAGCTCTTTCATCAATAAGATCGTCATTGGAAGTAGAAGCATTATTTGGAATCTTCAATGGAACAGTCTCAACCGAACTAAAATCTACTTTCTTGGCTACCAGAATCTTTCCTCCGGGAAGCTTAATGTCGATAAACCCAGCCAACATGACACTGGTCTTGATTGAATTCACAGAATTTTCATCTGCATACCCAATAGAAATCTTCCCTGATGGACGAAGGGATTCGAAAGCAGCTCCAAGGAAATGCGTCAAATCATTCGTTCCATCATAAACAATAATAACATGATCAAATGATTCTCTGGCGATTCCTGGCTTTAATTCCTTAGCTATCGAGATATTCACAAATTCCGCTTTAATCGCAGAATCACGGACTTCTTCAGTTTTCTTATCAGCATCCTTGGTCATCACAAGAACCCAGATCTTGCAACTTGGAGAAAGACGTGCATCGAATTTACGAAGATCGAAAACCATCTAAAAATCAATTAAGTTTCGAAATAAAAATCATCAAAAATATTTCCTCGGTCAGAAAACCGAATAGTTCCAAAATGCAACACTTTGAATAAAAATTCAGAACTTTTGGTAAATCAAAACCCTGCCCAATATTATCACAGTGGAATGAATTAGAATGAGATTAAAAATTGTTACAAGTTAAAACTAAAGCTAGTATCATTACCCAATATGTTAATAAATAGTAATTGATTAGAATTTTTCGTTCTCAGCAGCGTCCAAGAGAGGACCTTTTTCTCCATTGTCCTCTTGTTCTTTCTGCACTTGTTCCATTCCCCAGCGGTCTTGGGGGCTTCTGATAACGTTCTCTCCACCGTCGATGTTCTTGGTAGTGTCGGCTAAATTAACAGCAGGATCTGGGATTATCTTTGTATTGCCGTCGTCCGTAGGTTTTTGTAAGGCAGAAAGGTGGTCCGGTTCGTCGGGACGTTTTGGTAGAGAAATAACATTCTCCGCTTCGTCGGGACGTTTTGGCAGAGGAATAACATTCTCCGCTTCCTGTTTGACTCCAGGAGAAGTCGAATTTTTCTGAGGATTGGCTGCATCTTGATCTTCAAGAATTCCAAACTTGGCTTTCAGACCATGGATGATATCATCTTTTAATGCCAACTCCTTCTTCATCCTGCAATGTTCATTTTTGATATATGAAATAATTACTTTTCGAGACTTACATCTCCAAAGTTTCATTCAACTTGATGATAGTCGTCGCTTGTCCTACTCCGGCGTCCTTCATAGCGGCACTCTGGATCTCATCTCGATTGAGTTTCTGCTTCTGATCGCTCAGCTGCTGATTCAAGACTCTGATGGACTCTTCCTTCTCGGAAAGGCTAGTTTGCAAATCTGCAATCTGACCATTGAACCTATTTTGTTCCGTAGAACACTGCTCGTTCTTTCTTTCGAGCTGGGTTTTTATTACTTGACAGGCACTATCGCTGGATCTGGCCTTCTCGAGATTGACATTGCTTTCTGGAAGAATTACAATTCAAAGTTGATTGTTTATATAAGGAACTCACCAAGAATTTCGTTCTTCAGCTTCATAACATGTTCGCTTTGGACATCGAGTTCTTTGCGGAGAAAAGCAGTGTCGCTGGAGGCGGTATAATACAAATAACTCAAGCCGAAGAATATGACCAGACCAACCAATATAATAAAATACTGGGTATTCTTCGATCTGGAAGAAAAAAACGCCATTCGAAAAAAATAAATTGAACCTTACTTTCCCCCCATTCGCTTGTATCCTCCGGAATCAAACATTTCGACGTCGTCTGTCAGTGCGGAGGTTGACTTTGAACAGTGAATGATTGCAGAAATAAATTAAAATAGGTTCAGGACAAAAACAACACTGACAACGCTTAAACACGTATGAGAAACAAGTCACGTTGCAGCCGTCACTTTTCGCGCTGGGAAAAAGAGAGACAATTCCCGTCTTCTATACTACCTGGAGATTCCGGAAGAAAAGAAAAGCGAAAAAAGAGCTTTCAAATGAGGGCATTGACACAGATTATTGGGGAAGATATGAATCATAAATGAGCTTCTAATTGAGGATTTTTAAGTTGGTTTTGAAAAAGAAAAACGCTTCGAGAAAATTTCGAAATTTCACAAAAAAGGAAAACTTGGTCTCATTCTCAAAAAATTAGTTTTTTTTGGAAAAAATGTCCAATTGAACGGAAAATTCCCATGTCAAATATACTCATTACGAAAGTAAAGATTAAAAAAAACAAAAATTCTTAAAAGGAAAGACTTTGATTTCCATATATTACGATTGAATTTTGGGTTTTATATTTTCATCTTTGTAATTTGTTTTCGATAATTTTGAATCTCGCTAGATTATCCAGCTATACTTTTATTCAACTACTAGAATCAATCTCATCTTTGGATAGAAATAGAAAACGCACTGGAAGGGACGATAACATCATTCGACAATGCTCCGACATCTTCCAAATGCATCTTGTTCAGGATTTCGTCGAAGACTCTCCTGACGAATAATCGATAGGGTTTAACATAGTAAATTATACAGGAAAACTATGACTGTGTGTAAAGACATGAACATTATTGCGTAAAAAAGAATTCAGCCGTCCATCTGCAGCCCAAGATACTGAAGGTCAGAGTCAGTCTAATGGGGATGATGAGAACTAGTACAGTAAGGCTTATTTGGATGAAGATAATCTTGAAGAGCATATACTGAAATACTATCATTGCTATATCCGAAATCAATGGAAGTAATCTTGGATAGTATCTGAGGGATTCTAAAATATGAGTTTTCCAACAACTATCCAACTTTATTCCTATTGACTTTTCTCAACTTAAAATTTACCTGGAGCTTTGTAGTTTCTGCTGTCAATTGATTTCGATTCTTCTTCACTATTCTGAAATAATTCCAAACCAACACAACGACAGACTATCAGAGCTCCCAGAACTCTGATCAGGACAAGTGAAATGAGTCATGCCATCGTTAATGCTTCTATCGTATCCAAACAAAGACGATTCATTATCGAAAAAGGATATTAATTGAAGAGCTGAATTCAGAACTGCTTTCTTCAACACTTCTATCAGGACTTTCATAAGATACATTGGGAAGGCGATAGTGCATTGTACCGCAATGAATATTGGAACATAGAAGAGGAACCTGAATCAAAGTCCAGAATACCGTTGATAAAACCAAAGGGGGATATTTGGATGTATCTATGAATGACCGAGATGTAGATGGAAAACCTCATTCCGGGAATTATCATACTGAGCATGATCGCCGAGAGGTAAGTAGAATCTTCAGAAACATCCTTCCAGACTTCGACACTGTAGGCTAAGAAAAATGACCAGAGAGTGACGGGCTTCCAGGTGGATAAATAAAGATCGAAAACGAAAATCTGATGAACTACGTGCCATTTGTAGTCTCCTATTTCATAACTGGACTTCCTGATGATCATGTAGAGCATAAATAAGAAGAATACTGTAGTGTAGATCAAAGAGAATCCCCAAAATATTATATAGAACTAAATTAATTTTGGATGATAAAGGTCTTCGAAGAAGATAGTTAATTCATTGAACATCTTACGGAAGAAAAATAGAGCACAAGAAAACAGGTGAAATGGAAACTTCCAGTTATAAAACATCATGTAAAAACAAATTTCTATGTCATATAAGTTAATTATTCATGATTTCGAATCACCAACAAAGAGATTTTCAGCAGTCCAGATTCAATTCTCAAATAGGGAAAGAACAATTAATAATGATCAGGTATAACTAATCGAATACTGAATCTAGAATAGGTTAATTTCTGGATTCAATGGTTGCATTCCTTATAAAAAAAGAATAGGAAATTGGAATCTGGTTATTTTTGTTTTTGTCAGTTAAAGAGGAGAATGCTCACAAAATTTAATGAAGACTGTCACTCAGGAAAATAAGTAAGGAAAGTATTGTGAAGGAAAATTAAAGATGAGGAGCTTCAGTTGAACGAGTAAGAACAAAAATGAGATCAGTGATAGTCTATATCACAGGATGATTCTGAAAAGAAACATGTTTTGAGCCCTGATCCAGAATTCCCTCATACAGTAAAAAATAACTTTTGAACGAATTACATTCGAATCTGTCTTTGAGAATTGTTACATAACCAGGATTGTTTTCTCCAGCTTAAATAAAAGTCTAATTCCCGTGTAAACCAAGGTTTTCTTTTCTCAAAAAAACTCATTCCACTTTATCTGACAAATTCTCCGAAAATCCTTGACCGTGTTTTGCCACCTAATTGATAGAAGATTGGCAAATCGCCTTGATTAACTCAGAGGAGCGTGAATAAATAAAGATTTTCTCGGCCAATCGGGCACCTTGTTTCCGAACAACTTTTCTCATGCCCTGATGACTGCGAACAAATCGAGGAGGGTTGTTCTCGCAGCGAGAGATTCCTGAGAACCGATTGCGGGGTATAACTCTAGTGGGAACTTTTCTCCGGGCGTGTTCTCTCAAGTTGACCTTTGAAGGGTCAAGCAACAGTAAAGACATTTTTCCGTTCAAGAAGGAGTTAATCCGGTTGATTGAAATTTGATCAAGAGAAGCTTGTTGAGAGCTCCATTAGGAGCTTAGGCTCATTTAATCGGACTTACTCCCTTCCTTCCGATCCCCCGGATTAACGCAGATTTTCTCCAAGGATGTTCGTTTTTTCTTTTAATTTTAAAATTATTTCTGAAAATTCCAATCAATGCAGTTGGTGTCTAGAACGGAAAATTCTGTTCAAAGTTTTAGGTTACTGTAACTTTACTTATTATCTAGTTCCCTGCTTTCTGTAGAAATCTAAATTCTATTTTTATCACCATTGGTTACTGAACTTCCATTAGAGATCCCCAAGAATTCGTTTTTGCCTTACTTTTTTGTAGTTTTTAACATTTGGAACAAATTTCATCATAAGAATTAATTTTATAAATTCAGCAACAACTAAAGAAAGTCAGATTCCATAAGTACCATTCAATCTTCCAAATTATCAGGAGAAAAGGACTTTGTATATCCACAGTCCATGGAAATCTTCCGAAAATGCATTTTTGTAGGCTTTTAAAGTTCATATTTTCCTTTCTCTTGATAGTTTCGAAATCGGTCTACTGGATTGCAGACGGGTTTCCGCGAATTCGAGACATTCACGCCCACCTCATGATGCCTAGAGTGTACTAATCTGATCCAGTTCAGTAGTTCAAGCTTGACTTTATCTCAACCACCAAAAAACATCCGAATTTATGAATTTTAATCTCTTCCAAGGATTAAAGCTTCTATTTATCGCTTATTTCGTAACTGGCTTTCCTCCAGACTCCGACTACATCTTTATCCTCCCCAGACTTTATCTCTTTTATCCCCGCCGGATCTCAACCACACGTCCTTCTTTTCCTGGAATTCCAAATATATCCTCTTCGTTTTTTAAATTCCAACTCCGTCGCCTTTACATTTTCTGAACTCCAACTTCACCTTCTATCCTCTTCGGGATCTATCCACGATCCCACCTTTCCCGAGCTTTATCCTCAACTTTCCGCAGATCCGAACTACTCTCTCTATCCTTCTCGGATCCCAACTACGTCCCCCTAGATCAATTCGAATATTGTTGTCCTTGTTTGGACCAAGACTGTCGTTAAACATGTTGATTGTGTACGAAAACAGCCTTCCCTTTCTCGACTCTGTCAATTTGTCGACAATGAGCCGATCCGCAAATAAAATCCAATCCAAACGTGAAATTTGGATTTCTCAATTTTATAAAAATCTTCTTCCTCATGTGGTTACTGTAGCGTGAAAAAAATCGAGCAATTTAGGATGATTTCAAGGACTCGAAAACCTTAATTATTTTTTCGTTTTCTTCTACAGACACAGTAATTCTAGAATACAGTATCAAGCTCATTAAATTAAAATTTTTATTAAAAATGAAAAACGGCACGCGGCAATTCAAAAGCGGAAATTTTTTTCTCAAGAAGTATTTCTTCTTTCTTTCGAAAAAGAAAAACATTCTGACACTTTGATCATTTTTGAAAAAATCGGTTATCTGCGAAAGTCATCTTTTGTAAATATTTTTTATAAATTTTTTCATAATTGTGTCTGAAGAAAAATGAGGTCTTGACCTTTCAAGCGGGATTATCGAGGGGATATTCCATGGAACTACTGTAGAAATATAGGTTTTCTTATGTTTTAATTAATTTCTTAAAATTTTAAACTTGTCTGAAAATTTTCCAGCTTTTCTCTGGCAAAAAATCCATTCATTTTATTTTTGAACTAATTACTTGGATTCATGTCTATGGATTCCACCTGGGACCAATTAAGGCTCCCCACCCACCCCCTGACCCCGACCCGTGGAATGAGGTCAGAAATGGTTAACCTTTTAAAAATTATCAAATCCGCATCCTTCTCCGAAATCCCACCTTCCAGAAATAATTCTCCAACGACTACTAATTCTGTACGTACCTTTCTGCATTCCTAATCTTCTTTGACACCAGGTCGATTACTGTAATTGGTGTTATTTTGGTCCACTCCCCAAAGACTAGTGAAATAAAATCCATACTCGAACCAAGTTTGTTCTTTCCAGTTGAGATCCTCCCGAAGTTAATCCATTCTCGTCTTCCAGACTTGTTTTCGAATCTGGACCCAGAGAGTCGCGTGACCTTTTTTGGCTTCAACAATCCCCAGGATGTCCCAAAATTGTCACCTCAGATTAAGCCTCAAGTTGCCTCTGGCGAATGTTTATATGGAATTTAAATTGAATTCGACAACAAGTAACCCTGAGGCATTGCGCAAAAATTCTGAAAAAAAGTTACATTTTTAACTAGTATTTGAAATTTTCGAAAAAGTCCGGAACAAGAGAAATGCTCGATTCAGGTTTCAAGTTCCGTTTGTGACTGCCACGGCACCTTTCCCTTCTTTGTGAAAATTATACGGTAAAAGAGAGAAAAGAGCAGGAAAGAAAACACATCGAGAAAGGCGGGCAACGGAGCGAATCGAACGAACGGGCGCTCTGGGGGCGGGGACTCGTACTCAACTCTGTCAACTCTGGAATGAAGACGACAGTCGACGACTAGGAGAAGGCTGATCCGGTCGTGGATTTCCTAAGCTCGCTAACCTCTTTTTGTTAATCAATTCGTTGTTTTACGTGGGGATCTTGAGGGCTCATCGAAAAAACTGTTTTTTTTGTCCAAGAAAAAAAATGATCCAGAAGATTCGAAGATTTTTAAACTAATTAAATTATTTCCTCTTTTATTTACCCTTTTTCTTATCAATTTTTATTTCAGGAAGTCGTTTCGAGAATCGATAGTCATAAAAGTTTTATTTTTATTTGTTTTTTCAGATTACTTTATTTACTCCAAAACTTGGAATTACTTTTTATCAGTGATATTAAATAATCTACTAAGTTACAATTCTATTCATTATCGGGAATAAAGCTGGCGACCGAAATAGCCTCAGCTTCGACCTATTTCCGGTCGGTTGGAGCAGCTCCCGGCTCGAGTCCGAATTCTTCGACAATTTCGCCCACGGGGTCTGCAGAAGACCGAGTAGCGGGATTCTGGCAATCCTCCAATGATACAAATCAAAGCATGAACGGTAGTGGAACTTCTCTTCAAGACGATTCCAGTTGTCAATCTCCAGAAACCAGCGGCTTACGTAAGTGATTTCCCCACGGGCTTTTTACGGATCATTGAATCTGACCAAAACATGCGTATTTTTCCTCTTAGTTGCTTTTTTCGGAGTATCCTTAAGAATCATCTTATTATGTTTCTTATCTTATCTCAATTTGACTAACCGGTGGCAAAATGGCTATTCCTCTAGCAGCATAGACCACAATCAATCGGCTATAATTTCGCTTTGATCAATGGTGCCCTCGAGGGATTCATTCAGCTCTCAGGATTCTGTATTCTCCTTTACCAGCGAAGAATTCGTTTATCTTTCAGCTCCAAATTCGAATCCTATCCAGAACGGAGGTCCGCGAATCCCCCTGTGCGCCTCCTGTGGAAAACGTGAGTTTTCATTTTTATTTTTATTTACAATAACGTTGTTTCTTTCCAGAAATCACTGATCCCTTCATTCTACGAGTTCACCCAAATTTGGAATTTCATGCTGGTTGTCTAAAAGTAAGTTTCAACTCATAAGTTTAAAAATCTTGATGCAGTTTTTACTTAATGTCAAGGTTTCTCGACTTTTGTATCGGAAAATATTATGTTCTGAAGTCATTTTTCATGTCGAGACGATGAAAAAACTGAATTTTTATTTTTTCCTCATGAGATATGAGTACTCTTCCAGAAATCCTATTCCCAGCTCTTTTATCAAAGATTTGATCCGTGATTTCTTAAGATCAAGTCCGAAACTCTTTAACCTTTAGTTCTGTGTTTTAACCAACTTTTCTGAATTCTCCCGAATGTTGCAAAAGTTCTAGCCTAATCAGTTTACAGATTAGTCCACATTATTGTCGTCATAGGGTTCTTATCCCCGATAACTACTTGAAAAATTCCTGATAATTCTCTCATTGATTCTTTTTTACGGTCAAATTACGGACATTACTGATAACGAAGTTGATTCTGGACTTTTAAATTTCCAAAAAAGTTTAATCAATATTTCCGGATAGGATATTTATTTTCCAGTCGAGTGCTCGATTAGAATCCACCATTGCTTCTGGAAGAGTATTATTGCGTGTTAGAAGCTGACGTACCAAGGGGCTTCCGTGCGTGTGGCACCTGTTCGTTCTGCGCGGAGACTGAATAATTTAGTTGCCTCTTGTTGACAGTGTATTTAGTCCGCTTGAAATCACTCTATAAATTTTTTTATTTCTTTCCAAGAGACTGTTTACCATGAGTTGGGGATTTATGAATTTATACATCTTCAAAGGTGTTATAAATCTTGAAGAAGTTCGTTGACGGAAAAGAATATAAAGGAAGTCTGCAAGAGAACCTTTTGTGAGAAAAATCAAGTAAAACATTTTGTTGTGTATTCATGTCTTTCATTTTTTGTTTTTTACTGCTAGAATTTTCAAAAAATCCAAAGCCAAGATACCTAAAAATTTCGAAACAATCCCAGCAGCTCGTGTCGAGACAATGCCACAACAATTTTTATTAGCTTTTACAATAGTGCAGTTAACTATTCCTGATTTATCATTGCCAAATTCAACTTTTTAACGTGAACTGAAACGAAATGGAACCTCGTCAATAACTTATGAAACCCTTTTTTCAGTGCTGCAATTGCGAGAGAGAACTCGATGAGACCTGTACAGCCTTCGTGAGGGAAGGCCAGACCTTCTGTAGAGATGATTACCTAAGGTTTGTTTTAATTATAAAATTACTTTCCCCACGACAAGAACCCTGCCCTGATCTTTCTACTAAGGATAATCTTCTTGTCTGAATCCCGAGAAAATCCGCTTAACAATTTTCTGACTCCATTTACTTAATGATTGGCATTTGAAAACAAGGACCGGGATCGCGGTAAATCTGTCCAAGTAGGTGTCAGAGTTATTCTTGTTGACACAAGATGACCTGATCTATTGTTTTCGCTTCGAGACTCTTGTCCGGAAGCGTCGGGGGAATTTCTAAAAGAAAAACTCTTTTCAATTTTCCGGACTTGCGACATCAAAGATGTTTTTTCAGATTGTTTGGCCGACAAAAGTGTTCCCGATGCCACAATGTGTTTGAAAGAAACGACATGGTGATGAGGGCGAGGAATTTGATATTCCACATCCCCTGTTTCTCCTGCTACTCGTGTAAAAGTCCCTTGAGACCCGGAGAAAGGTTCCTGATCAAAGAGGACAAACTCTATTGCAGGACTGAATGTTTCACCGTTGGGGGAGTTCAGCCAGAAGTCCAGCAACAAAACAATAACTTCTACGAGAACCTGGACATGAAGCAGTCCCCGAACTCCGTCAAATCCCCCGACGGTTTGTCGACCAGTAGTACCCCTAGCTCCCTGTGTGCTCCCCTGATGCCTCCACAGTTCGTCCCCAACATGGGGGGTCAGAACAGGTCGAGCGTCTCCAGTTCAAGCAACAACTCCTCGACTTCGAAGAAAAGCAAGAAAGAAAAACCCTCGACCAGAGTCAGGACAGTTCTCAGCGACCACCAATTGAGGATTCTGAAGCAGATGTACTCCAACAACACCAGGCCAGATGCCGGGACCAAGGAGAGTCTGGTGGAGATGACTGGTCTCAGCGCGAGAGTGATCAGGGTCTGGTTCCAGAACAAGAGGTGCAAGGACAAAAAGAGACAAACTGCAATGAAGGAAGCCCAACGAACTGCCGAAAAGGTTTGTTTATTTTTGTAGTTGATCAATTCCCGGGACCTTGACAGTGCTTACTGTAGAATAGATAGATTTGTCTTGTTGCACTTCAGCATGAGCAATTTCGAATAGTGTCTACGAATTGCTGGGATTTACATCTCCCGGATATTATTCGAAATAACTTTAATAGTTGTTTGTATCCGGAGTTCTCAGAACTATTCTAATTGCCAAAACTTGAATGCCTATCTATTTCCTACCCTCAATCACTTCCTCATCGAAAAATCAATATTTTCGTTTTAAAGCAGTAATTCCCAAATTGATTAAATTTCCTCTCTCATTCCGCCTTCACAATATGTGTTTACTGTAGCTGCCCGGAGCCATGACAATTCGTGTTTTCCTAATTTGGTTTCTAATTAAATCAAGACCCAATTCTTTTTCTTGAAGTCCATTAGAATCTACAGTACTCCCGATGAAGCATCTCCTTAGGAAACAACAAAAATGGCTTCAAAAATTTGTTTTCACTAATGCGTTAATCTCCCACTTGCGCAACAGGGCACTTTACGCTGCTTCTCGAGCTGCCATTGTTGCTTCTGTAAGGACTTTAAACGAACAAACATAGTTTAGAAACTGTTTTTTTGCATTTTCTCTTGAAGAGAGGGATTACAAAAAGCGCTGTAAATTTAGCTGCTGTCAGACAATCATAAATTTTGATACCTGGAAAGTTTTCTTTTGTTTGGAGAGGGTGCTCGACAAGTGACAGCTGGTTGAGTTTTGAAAGAATGAAAAAGGAAAAAAGTGATTTTGAGCAGGATCAACATAACTTTTCAAATCAGAACCAATTCGATTCCCATAGTAATCGTGTAAGATTTAATTTCTACAGTACTCCAACTGTTTTTCCAAAAATATGTTCTCGAGGATCTCTCCGAACACACCAATCTCGACAAGTGCCATCAAGAGTTCATCCATTTCAATCTGAACAATGACGGAGCAAGCCCGCAATTAGCCGCAATCACCCATGATTTCGGGGAGAATAATGTGGTCGAGAGTTGGCACTTACTCGAGATTTTTGGTGTCCTCATTTTTTGGAAACTGTTTATCGCACTTGAGTTTTTTGGCACCATATGGGTTTCGCGCTAAAAAGTGGATCAAATAGGAGATTGTTTAGATTCAGGGTCATGTAGGAGAGATTTGGGGATGAGATTATTGGAAGCAAAGTGGACAATGTTTAGAAGATGGGGAAATTGTGGTTTTCCAGATAATGTCCGAGGCTGCTTTCATTGAAGGTAAAGTCGGATGGTGCTCAGAAAATCCGGCAATTTGGATTTCTCAGGCACTATCCCCCATTGCTTCCACAGCGAATTCCCCAGACAATTGCATCCATTTCTTGTTTACTGATTACTCATAACACTTTCTCGACTCCATAAAATCCTTTTTCTACAGTATCCTGGCAATTCCTTGTCGGAAAAGAAAGCAAAAAAGGGATGAAATAACTCAATTAGGACGAATCGCGGTTCCGCTCCAGCGCGTCCCTTCTGTCTCCGACTTGTAATTTCGCAAAGTAACGACGTTGGTTTTATCTCAGAAAATAATTTGGAATTGAGTCCGTGAAGAAAAGGGGATCTTGTCAGAGTTCAAAGCACAGCCAGAGGCATCATTTTGCAACTTGTTCTCGAGATCGGGTCTTCATGGGAAAGTCCGGTGAGATAGAGACAAAAGGATCTCAGACTCGCACAATCGAGAAGCGCTGTCTTTCGTGTTTGTCGTAATCCGAATCGGAGTCTGTAGAAACAACAAAAGCATTGACAAAAAGATCTTCTCGCGTAATTCGACGCTCCTTTCGGCAACATGGCTCCCGAGGAATTTTATGGATTGGGGGAATTTTTTCGAAATATTTAATTTAAATTTTAAATTTTAAGGAGCAAGCACTACATGGGGTCAGAGTCAATGGGATAGGGCCACTCGTCGCGGAATCAGCCTCTACAGACCCCAGTCTCGGAATGGCCCCGATCTCCATCCACCAGTACCCCCAGAACCCGAGCTTGTGGACCTCTGGAGATGGACCGTCGCCAGATATGGTACCTCCACCACCATACATGATGGTAAGTAATTTGTCCTTAATAAAATTGCAAAAACTGTCAGTCAATTATTGTTTGATCAAAGTGCGAAAAAAACTGTCTGGAAATCCAAACAGCGGCCGCCTTTGACCGTTCTTTCTTGGTTTTTCCAAGTGGCACAGCAAAAGAGTCAATTAGAATGATTTGCGGCCACCTGAGCCAGCTGTCTTGTCAACTTCCTGGACCAGGTAGCTGGACTGTTTTACAACATGCTTAGCCAGCTGCGCAAATAGGGATTGACTGCGAGTTTTGAAATTTGGATAAAAACTGAAATAACATTGGATAACGTCTGGAAAATCCCTGCATTGATTTTTTCTGGGCAATTTCCGAGGTTTCTTCTGGTAAAAGTCGGTGGGGACAAAGCCGGATGACTGGAAAGTACAAAAGGAAAATATTTCTGACACTATCCAAGATCTATCATTCGAATTAACTAATTTCACTCCAATTTCCAGATGAATCACCCGAATGCTTATGCTGACCTTCCTCCAGCAGATTACGGTAGTTACCCCGGACCAAATGGCTACATGACAAGTGTAGCCGGCAACGACTATAGTTCCCTTTCGAGTCCATCCTGCAGTGATTGAAGCAAAAAGACAAAGTGGCCTACAACGTGCTCAGCTCCAACAATTTTTGCTAATTACATATTATTATTGACAAATTTAATTTTTGTAAATATTTAATTCTTCACAACTTTAAGTATTATGATTCTTGGTTCATGGGATAAAATTTGATCCAAAGATTCCGAAAGATGATGACAGAGGGAAATGCGGTAATTGGCCCCGCAAAGACGGCATTCATGGATTCGGCAGATGGCTTTTGGAGACGGTTACTGACCGGAAATGTCTTGAATAGAAAATTAGTGCCTCTAGATCTCGCCGTAAAATTCTTTCATTTCCTAGAAAAAATTAGGAAAAAGAATGATTACTTCAGGAAAAAGGGATCCGAATAAGATAATAGATCTTCATTAACTCGACAATTGCTTTGTTTTTGAAGTATTGTGTGTGGTCGTTAACCGCTGGAACGTCCCTGGATTTATGTTGATGATTAGTTTGTTTTTGAAACAGGAGGAAGGAAGTGACATTGGTTCACTGATCAGATTAGAAACAACGGAAAATTCGAAAATTAGGGATCGAGCGTGCTTCCTGAATGGCAGGTGGTTTTCTGGAAAGACGAGTGAGTGGAAGTCAAAGATTTCGGGATGGACATGAAGGAGTGGAAGAAATTGAATTCAGAAAGAGAAGTAATACTAGAAAATACTCAAGAGAACTTCCACCGAGAGTCGGAAACGGAGCCTGCATACCCGAAGATCACCATTCTGAAATTTTAAAGATATTCTTCGAAATTAACTTCAATAATAAAAACCAACTAATTTTCGGATAAAACAAACTTTAAACAGTGTCCGAAAGTGTAGAAATAAAAATTTTCCAAGTGCTTTCCAACTCTACTTTTGTCAAGTTCCAGAAAATTGTCCTGAGCAGTATAATCAGAGCTCATTAGATATATTTCACTGTATATTTTTCTGTTTGTTTTTTTTATCTCCATGTGCATCTGTACCATCTTGACCTTTTCTTCTTCTGTAACTGACCCCACTTGCGCGATATTTGTTTGTTTTTGAGCGTAATCGGCAGCTCATCTCTGCTTCCAGTTTATTGTTGCGATGGATAATCTCGAGTTGCCGGGATCATCTCATGTCCGGTGTGGATTTCAGCCATCCGATCCGGCTTCCCGCAGCTTCCATGACCATATTCTCCTTCTTCCTTGACCGGTCAAGTGAAGGGACCAAATTAGAGACTAAAATTATCAAAGAGCCGCTAATTATGAAATTAGAGGCCAGAATATTGTTGCGTAATCCAGGTCTCGGTTTAGAATTAGTCAATGGTTATTTATTTTTACTGTAAAAAAGTCATGGGAGACTGATCTAAGGTTTCACTTTTCCAAGAAGCGAGAAGAGAGGGATCAGATTCCCCCGGAAGCCGTGCCGTTGGAGAGGAAGGCAAACACGTGATGATCCTTTTATTTCCCATGTTCCGAGCGTTTTCGGAATTAGGGGGTTTTTCCACTATAAACGCAAGAATAAAAAGAATAAATTTTTAAAATTAAACGAAATCTATGGGAAAATTAAAATTACATTATTGTAAAGAATATTTCACGAAATTATATTAATAAGAATTTCCAGAAACCGTCTAAACTTGAGATTTTAAATGCTCATTCAGGAGCTCTACAAAACTCTAGGACGTTCGAAGAGTTTCTTATCATAATCTAGAAAATTTCTTCCTCGAGATTATAATTTTATGAAAACAGAAGTACGAGAAACGGAATTTAATTATAATTGACTCGTTCATCGACCAAAAATATCACAAAAACAATAATATTATTGTCAAAACTTTTCAATAAAAGCAGAGCATTTATCACTTTATCTAGCTTCATCAACCTTATCCATAACCAATTATTACAGAAATTAATATCCTGATTATGTACATTTTGAAGCTCTATTTCCTCGGGATAAAGCAGTATTTTCTGTTGTTCTTACATGTGATTGAAAGTATTTCACCGAGATTGTACTCAACTTTCTGGAAGTAAAAGTAGAACTCTGGGATATTATCTTCATCCGGAGATTCCTCGACGTTGCTGAAGACGAGAACCATTTTGAATGAGGGATTTTGTCGAAGAATAAAACTCTGAAGGGTTCCTGGATTGGAGAAGATCTCTCTCAGGGGCTTGTCTTCTTCGTGACTTGTGATTTGGAGGTGGATCATTTTCGAATTCTGGTTCCAGCACTGGAGGCTTGTTTCCCAGTTTTGGAACCCACGGATACCAAACATTTTTAATTTCTTTAGGTTCGGGGTTCTGGAGAGCATTTCGTCGAGACCAATAGAGAAGTAGAATTTGAAGAGATTGATTTCCTCGAGTTTCGGACTTAAGATCTTGATGAACTCTTCCGGAGACAACTTGGAGCAGAGCAAATCCAAACGTTTGTGGTTGAACTTAAAATTGCCAAAAAACAGTGAAAGCTGCCCGGGAACAAGATGTTCCGTCCTCAGTTTATCGACGACATTCACAATGTGGTTTTCCCTCAACTTTCTTGAAAATCGATGGACATTATCGATGTTATATGATTCAATTCTAACGTCGGAAGAAGTCATAACTACGGGAAGAAAACTAGTGTCAAACTTGGAGGCTCTCGATCGACGAAACGAAAGCAGCATTGGACACAGATTGTAAAATTGCCTTCGTAGAGGGTAATCCAAGCTTGTAAACGAGATTTGGGGCACTGAAATGGAGATATGGATGAAGTCGATATATGAAAACCAAGCTCACGTGGCTCTACAAGTTTCCGTGGAGGCAGTTTCGGATACTCTTCCATCAAGAGCTTACAGTCAGCATAAATCGTCACATCTTCTCTGGTGGAATTTTCCGGTACAATTCTGACATCATCAAACTTGAACTTCGACGATTTCATGTTGAATCGGAGATGGAAGAGGATCCAAAAGTGAATAGAAAAACCTCGGCAAAATACAAGCCAAATAAACCTTTCCGAAGAGTTCTCGACGCGAAAAACTTGGTTTCTCTTTTTCCAGTTTTTGATGATTTTCGAGTTCCTCTTTCTTTCCCCTCCCGATTCCTCTCCATTGTCTCAATTCCTCCAAATTGCAGATTCCACAAATGTTTCGCAACCAGTACGACAGTGACGTTACCGTCTGGAGTCCTCAGGTTTGTATTTTATGAAGTTGAGCTATATCATCACTTTCTTTCAGGGACGTCTCCACCAGGTGGACTATGCCGTCGAAGCCATGAAGCAAGGAAGTGCCACTGTGGGCGTCAAGAGTCAGTCCCACGTCGTCTTAGTGGCTCTCAAGGTTAGTTGATGTACTTAGCTCTATTTAAGATCCATTTTATATAAATTCCAGCGTGCCGCCAACGACCTCTGTTCTCATCAGAAGAAAATCTTCGAACTCGACAACCACTGTGGCCTCTCTATTGCCGGACTGTTGTCTGATGGCCGCATTTTAGCGTGAGTTTCGCGAAGTTTAGAGTGCCAATCATTGAAAAATTTCAGACGATTTCTGCAAACAGAATGCGGAAATTGGCGCTGGGATTTCAAGGAACCTGTTCCAGTCCAAGTTCTGAACAACCATCTCCAACTGAAACTTCAAGCGAATACCCAATACTACGGTCGTCGTCCATTTGGTGTCGGACTGGTCATTTCTGGTTACGACAGAAGTGGAACTCACCTTGTTCAGTCAGATCCCTCTGGAGAAGTTGTTGAAGCCTTCGCTACTTCCATCGGAGCCCGATCTCAGTCCGCTCGTACTTACCTCGAGAAACATCTAGATGAATTTCCGACTGATTCTCTCGACAAGTTGATTGAGCACGCTCTACTCGCTTTGAGAGACACCCTTCCTGCTGAAGACAACCTCAACAACAAAAACACAACTATAGCTATTGTTGGCAAAGATACACCGTTCAAGTCCATGGATGACGATGAAGTCCAACCGTACCTCGACAGAATCGCGAATTTGCCAAGAACCGGGGTCCATGAACCACCTCCTCCGGCAGCAGGAGAAGAACCAATGCAACATTAACCTGGTTTAAGGTCTCGCCCAGTGCTTGAATTTTCACTATTTAACTGTAATAGTTTATTTATTTTGTTTTCAAGAGTTCCAGATGTTTACATCTCTCGAAGACAATAAACGGGAATGATTAAATATCTCCGATTCGCATAAAAATGGTCAATAACTAAATTGTCGAGAAAGTGTAGAGCTATGTCATCACTATCAGGGTCGTCATCTCATAACTTAAACACCAAAGCACTATTCATAAACCTACGAAACCCCATCTCAAATTTGTATTCGGATTATCATAGAGAATCATTTTATCAAGCAACGATAAATGAAAACGAGTAATAACGGAAACCCGGCAGAATCATAGGTTACTTCGAGAATGTCCATTATGACAGCGCCTCGGATGGTCGGTATAATCAAATTCCAACTAATGATGGGAATTACCGTTTGCCAACATCAATCTATCAATCACATCGTGTTTCGCAAGCAAATGAGCTGGTGACTAAAAACCATCTATTACCATCATACTCATTGTCCAGAATCCTTACCGGTTCAATATCCTTCAATGATTGGAAATTCTGTTCGTGATTCATACAAATTTCAACTAGGGCTCCTCTTGCAACCACCAACTGAAACTCCATATTTCCGCAATTTCCAATCCCAAAGAACTTACATAGTCAGATTTAATCGATTCTCCTGCTTTCGTTGTCTTAAATGCTGCATCCACAATCCCATACTCTGCCGCAATATCCCTAAATTCCGGCACTGCAACACACAAACTTCCAATGATCCTCAAGGTCGATTTTTTCAAATTCATAATGTAAATAGGCGAAATTTTCCGGTATCTGTACAAATTGAGCAAGTTTTCCCTGCTCCGGAAACCCGTTGCTGAGTCAAATTCCATGATGTCCACAGATGGAAGTGGATATAACGTTGCAGAATTTACTGGATGATTTTCAATAGATTCTTGTTCTAGAGATCTTCTTGGATATTTCCGTTCAGGAGGACCATCAGTCGGCATTGTCTTGGACCTTGCCAAACTTTCTCGTCCATTAACATTATCTTCCGTATCCATTTTTTCATCAGAAACCAGTGTACCCAAAGGAGGTGCCCGTCTTCCAGGAGTTCCTCTATTTAGAGTAATCCCTTGTCTACGAACACTTTGCTGGTTCTGCAGCGGAGGGATTTTCAAAATCTCATCACCCATAACGAGCTAAAACAAAAGTCACTAAAGAAATTCCTGAGAAAACCTCACAATATTCTGAAGTATACAAACATGATGCATAATTGCTGGGGTTTCTGAGAACACTTTCCTGTGACAAGGAATATTTTTGATAACACAAGATATCGTATCCATCAACAATATTATTCTCGTCACAAGATTCTGCCATTCTATAGATTCATCTTTGAAGTCATCAACAACCATATCCAGAAATTTCATCAGGAGTCGAACGGAACTAAGTGACACTGGAGGGCCTCGGTATTGTCCCTAAAATCAAGCGATCACAGCAAATCACAAATATTTTAAAATTACCCAGTTCGTTTGCCAATCTTCAGGCAAATTCTGGATTCCCGCTTCCATCGCTAGTAGTACTTCATCAAACAAGTTCCTAGACATATTCTCATGACACCTGTACAAGAAAAGTGGATATAATTCCAGTAGCTTCATAATATAGGTAACAATTGATTTTTTCTGCTCAGAATTATCCTTATTTCCTTGCATACATGCCACAACATCATTCAGCCAATGCATAAAGTTATCATCCGAATAAAGAATAACCAATGTATCGGTAAAGAAGTTCAGTGAAATAATAATATCATTCTTAATCGGATGAAATCTAAGCATTCCCAACCAATGTAGTGCGGAATGTTTCTCAAATGTCGAACGGAATCTCAACGATTTGTTACCACAAGCGAATAAAAAATTCAAATAATGTCGAACATGTTTCAATATAGTTTCGTTGACTTCATCCAAGTCATCTACAAGATGTAATATTGTCTCCACGATATTAATGCTTATATGTGCCAAATGGGACATTGGTATAGCATCAAAGAAGTTCTCCACGTTATTAATTGTTTGAATATACCTTCTCACTTCCAGAAGTTTCTGTAAAGGAACTGACCCTATTTCATCAGCGATAAAAACCTCCGCAAGTTTCTCCCTTATAGCCGTTTGATGAGGTATCCGAAGAAGTTGGACAGGATCCATCAATGGTATCTGCATAGTTCTCGGCGGAAGTGGAACAACAACAGGTGCCCTTTCCTCAGACGACACAGACGCAACTTCATCCGAATCGTCTTCGTCATCCACGATCTCAGGCCTAGGTGGTGATGGCCTCGGCGGTCTTTCTGGCTCAAAATCATTACCAGATGGCGGTTTCCCGTTTTCGAACATTTCACCTGATTCGAGACCGCGATTACCCGTCTTGCCAGTAACTCGCTCAACAATTGGCGGCTCTTCTAGCCGGCGTCGAAGCCCCGAAAAATTAAACTTCGGATCTTCTCTATCTTCACTGCATTCACTTTTAGGAGGTTCCTGATATCTTGATCCTTGGGTTTTCGTTCCTGTACTTTTCTTAATTGATTCTGAAGATTCTTCTGGTCCAGTTTCGCTGTCGCGGAGGTTCTTTTTGAACACTCGTCGCAACTTTTGCAACTTGCCCCAAATCTGAAACGTTACGAAATCCATACATCAGTATTTCGAAATCACCAAAGATAAGCGTAACCGAGCATTTCTAACTCGTGGTCATTCCAGACAAAAAATAGTATATTTTTTAACAATGTTACACGTAGAGATCAGCCAAGAAATTCACAGGCTTCAAATTTGTCATTGGTTTAATAATCGAAAGTTGAGCACCGCAATTACCCACTGTAGATATGAAGTATGTAAAATCAAAAATGGAGATCACTCAGTAAGCCACTTTTTTTCATAATATTTCAAGCATTGTTCTCTCAAGTCTTCCGACAGCAAAAGTCGCGATTCTCTCGTTTCTTCTAGTGCTTTCGACTTCATTCTCTAAAATAATCATTACAAATTTCGTCAAAAAGTACAACAAACCTGAAGAAACATCAAAGGCCACGAAACTCCCAAATGAAGCTGGAGAATTTCCAAAGCGACGTTATTCGTTCTGACCATTGATATTATCGACGTCATAAAAACTGTTTTAACAAAGCTGTTACAGTAAGGGTCCCATTGAGCTGTCGACATATAAAGTAAAGATGATTGCCATCCAACTATACACATCCTCCCAAGAGCGGTATCAATAAAAGGCAAGAAACCCGCAAGTTTTACCGCATCTATGTTCAGCTGTCTGGGTCCTCTACTCAAGTATCTTATTTGTTTTTTAAGGACCCCAATAAGTAATAAAACAAGCCTCATCCCAAGGACACCATCCTCAGCCAATAACGCCTTCCTTAAAAGAGGAACAGCCGAAAAATTCTCAGATATCAATGATATCGCTTTCACTAACCCATTGAAGAAATTTTTGGTTAAAGATTCTTCGTTTTTGCTTTCAGTCGTTTCGTCTGGATGATTAAAGTCCAGAACATGTGTATCTTGAAGCTTATTAATGACATAATTCATATATGTCATCAACAAAACAAGTAGCTCCTCTGTCTTTTCCATGTTCTCCGGAAGAAACCGAAGAAACACAACTATCGGACCACTGATACTGACGGAGTTACAGATGACCAAATTCGTCGACAACTGTAGCTTGTCAGGAATCCCACTTTGACAAAGCTCTCGAAGGAGGATGTTCACGACCTCTATGAATCCATGGGAAATTAAATAAGTAATCGTAATATTCAATCTCTCTTTATATTTGCTCGGAACTTCTTCAAAGTACCTCGTCATTGCTTCCAGAAGACTCAATGCTGCCGTTATCTGTTCATATTCATAATTATTCTGCAGAAAAGTCTTCATCGACATAACCAGAAGCTCCACAGTATCGTGAAGGTAACACGATTGAAAGATAGAAACAGTGATCTCCTCGTGGGCAAAAATTGTGTGAAGTACTGCACAGCACTTTAAAAACAATCTTTTCGCCGGAACTTGAATAGACTTCTCATAAAACGAAGGAATCTGAAGAAAACGTAGTAAATGAGGAACAAGACCAAAGTTCCAAATTTTCATTATCTGCTGTTCATTAGGCTTTCCTCCTTCATATAGGCTTTTGTCCAATTCAGTTACATTCTTCTCCAGAGAATTCCTCATCGGATCAGAGAGATTCCCAGATTTGGTGACATTTGCGATTCCATTCTCAATATCCTTCATCAACTTAAATAAAGCATGACTTACAACATCGGGGACATGGTACACCGTAATACTTTCTTTGACCAATTTCTGTTTCAACTTCGATCTTCTTTTTTTCATCCCCGTTATATCGATCACAGGGGTCCTTGTCTCTGCAATAACGTCCCTTATATCCTCGTTCTCTTTCAACGAAGCCATCGCATTCTCCGACTCCTGTCTGACCAAATCCATCGTCAAAGGCTTATCAATCATCTTCCTATTAACCAGATGGGAATCCGAGCAAATGTGAGCAATCATATGTACATCACCCATGATTTTCACTTTGCAACTTTGGCACTTCTTCGGAACAATATCTTCTTCCGCCTCATTCATCCACAAAACAAAAGCTTGATTCCCACTCAGAACTCTAGCAGCGATCTGTTCCGCTGCTTTCAGTTTCACAAGTTCCAACCCTTCTTCGTGCATTTTCCCGGCTTTAACTAACTTGGTTTGAAGTTTCTCCTTCAAAACTCGATTGTTCTTATTGCCTTCTTCTTTCAACTTCTCAATCCTTTCCGTTACTTTTCTCTGTTTCTGTCTAGTTTCTTCCAACAATTCGTTTCTCTGAACCGCAGCATTCTGAATCCTCGCTTCCAATTTCTCCGTCTGCTCTTGGAGTCTTTCCTGCTGCTTCTGTTGCTGAGTAATCCTGTTTCCTTCTGCTTGAGCATGCTTAGCTGCATGCATTTGTTTTTTCTTTTCCTGTTGCTCAGCCAAGTTCTGAAGATTTTCCTTATGAATTTGATCCTTCGTATCAATCTCATTTTTCAAATTCATCGCCTCCAGAGCATTAATTAACTGGACTTCTTTTATTCTGTGGTCATCTGTTTTCGCTCTTTTCACAACTTCATCTAGGTTCTTTTGTCGGTTCTCACAAGCTTTCAGCATTTTGCCTGTAATCAAGTTCATCTTCTTCATCGCCACGTCTTCTCTCTTGGCTTTGACGTCGTTGACTTTCTGATGGAGTTCCTTCAATCTCTGAGCCTTTTCTTCGAGAAGTTTCTGCCGAAGCTCGTAGGCTTTCAGTTGTTTTTCCAGTAATCTCTTTTCAAAATCCGTTGGAGGTTTCCTTCTGGATGGAGAACTCAACTTTTCGTGGACTTGAGCAACTTCACCGGGTTTCCTGTAAATAATATCCGGAGGACTTGTTTTTGCGGAAGTAGAAGCTTCATTAGGGCTTTTGACAGTATCTGGAACGGCTGAAAAAGTAAATTCCATATACCAAAACCATCAAAAATAAGTACTTACGACTCCAATTTTCCACAACTTCTTTCCAAGACTTTTTGTACCTCGTTGGAGTCCTTCCGAACCTCTTGTTCGCTTCTCGCTCGAATTCCTCATCGATGGAACTCCTTTCCTCTTCCAAGATTTCCTTCTGGAGAGATTCCTCTTCTTGTGCCAGAGACTCTTCCTCAGCCGTGATCGACCTCCATTCATCGTCTCCTTCCAACTCTTTCATGAGGAAATCCGTAGATATTTCTGAATTCTTGATGTCGTCCAAAGTAAACTCTTCTTTCTCAGATTTCTTATTCTTCTCATCGGACTTTGAACGCTTTACACTAGAACTCGTTGCTGGTCTGCTCAATTCGGCCATCGTTACTGTGGACAGGTTGTCATCATCCTCTTCGGCCGTTTCGCTGATGCTGGCTAAGCTCGGTTCTCGACTCTTCTTCTCCGATTCCGACTTCTCTGATGGAGCACTCTTGGCTACTTGTGAATAAGTTGGTTTTCTACTGATTCCACTCGATGCTTGTTGTCTTCTTTGAAGTCGTTCTTCTAACAACGGCTTCACTCGGCCCTTCCAAAGCCGTTCTCGAGAATACGCCATTTTCGCCATCGAAGCCCGGGTCTGGGGAAGGTCCATGGCTGATCTCGGGCACATCAGATTAGTCCCAATCGAAGAATCACTGAGAACGACGTCGTTCGGGGAAGTCGGACGGATCGGTCGGGGAAGGTTGTAGGCGAGTCTCTCGTAGATACTCGTCTGGAAAATCCCGATTACTTTCATATATCGAATCCAGAAAATTACTAACCTTTTTGGTCTCTTTTTCTGATTTACCATCTTCAGAGTCCTCTTCGCTCGAATTTGTGTTTTTTCTTCTTCGATTGTGAACGACATGCCACGATTCCTCTGCTTCATCACCCTCCCTGGAACTCTGTTATAAGCGTTCTTTACAAAAGTAAAATAAACATACGTTGTTATCTGGAGATTTTTTATCGCATTTGAAGTAGCTTTGACTTCCCAAGCAACAGCTTGTGACTTGCTGGAACCATTTAAAAAGCAAAGTACTTTTTTGACCGAAAATTGACAACTCACTTGTTTGGATCATTTCCCCAAGTTTGTTCAACATTGATCATCCCGATAAGAGATTCAAAGTCATGAGTGGCGTTTTTTAGATATAATAAAGCCTCCTGAAAGTGGTCGGATAAATGTCAATATATGAAACGTTAAAATTGATGAGTGTCTGAAAAACTCGCTTTGCAACCGGCAACGTTCTGACTTGTCCTGCAGATTTCGTACATGGAATCGATCGATAGTCTGAATCTCTCGAGACATTCTGTCCATCTCTTGGCTTCAGGCGTGACTTCAGAAGGAGAAGTGCTCAAATTTGATCGCGTGGCCATGTAGAGTCGAATCCAGACGAAGACTCAAGTCGGAAGTGAAAATCTCTCTTGGATTCTCTTTGTTGACTTAAGGTCCAGGAAATCTCCTGGCTGATTTATGGTCAACAAAACACGGCTCCGCTGGACAATGGAGAATCTCGTGCTGCGGATTCCTTCGCTAAGCATTCAGCAGGAGAGCGCGCTAGGACCTTTCGAGTCGATTCTCACTCATCTGTCGGAGACGCTTTTTTATAAGGCTATCTCGTCATAATTGCATTATCTTTATATCAACTTTATTGTCAGTGCTTACAATATATCGGAAATTATTTTGCAAGGGGTTTTGGACCGAAAATATTGTTGTTCGATGGAATTTCGTAAATTTGCTCCAGAGTAATCACTTGACGTCTTCAAAGTCTTGATTTATGTGAAGAAGGTGGACCCTGATGTTTGGTTCGATGGAGGACGTTAAAAGAATCGAAAAGATGATAAAAATGATCAGAATTTATTGAAAAAAGTTGGAGCAGAAACAAGTTTAGGTAGTGTGTATGAACTCTGTTTCGAAGTTTTCTGGACATTGTCTGATGTCATTCTTATCGGATTTCTTGTTATAAGAATCCTCAGATAATGTTTGGGAAGTGCAGAAATGTAAATTCCTCTGAAAATATCTGATTTTTCCTTTGTTGGGTTTTTGTTATCAGGAGTAATCTTGGACAGTGACTGAAATATTAAGCAATTAAGATTTTTGGACACTATCCAGTTTTGCTCCTGATGAACTTTTCACTTATGATCCATTAATTTCTTCTTTTTCAAGCTAGATCGTCTGTCGTCGCATATTGTAGAACTAAATTTTCAGATGAAACTCATTGTACTGCTCACGTTATTCCTTCTATTTGCCGTGGTCGGAGGCAGACCTCAGGAATATCTCTTCCACGGACCTTGGATGGAGTCCAACAGAGGTGTCGATGCCAATGGAGTAGTTGAATATGGTAATCAAGGATGGGGAAATAATCTGGCTGCTGGGTTCTTGCTCTGCTTCACTTGTTCCAGAGGCTGAGAATCACTAAAATTCCCGCACACTTCACAAGCCATTCGTCTTTTCAGCATGTAAAAAGTCCATTATTGAGTTCTTGATTGATCTCAAGATAATTATTTCTTTTAGCTGTGATTCATTTCCTAAATGAGTAAGATTACAATAAACCGTTACTTTGATTTAATTGATAAGAAGTTTTAAAATTAACATCCATAAAGATAAACCGAGTTGTTCGATTTTGATCTCGAAGTGAACAATATACATTTTTCAGTGTTATTTTTCAATTTCTATATTTACTTTTGTTGTTTTTATGTGATAAATAATTGAAAGTACTTGGAATTGGAAAAATATAAGAGTAGCCCAAAATAATTTCAGAAAATATTGAAACAAATTTTAAAAAAACGGTCCCTGTGATAAAAAAAAAGCTTAACAACTTTGTTCTTTTAAAGATCCTATTTATTTTTGTAAATTTCCATTTTTTATTTTCCATAAATGTATTGATATTTTTGTTTTTCGCGCCCGAAGATTTGTTATCTAAAAAGCACTATAAATACAAAGTATCTTATTTGTTATCTCTTGTACCTATGTATATTCCTTAGAATAACAAAACAGACTTTATCAACATCACTCTAAGGTTGTTTTCCTACTGTCAAAATCTTCGTAAAAAACAATTTCGCATCCATTTTATTTCCAGTTTTTAGAAAACAACACCCCTGTACTCAAAAAAGAAAAGAATAAAGTGCAACTGTTCAAGAAAGAAGATAAAAGAAATTTATCATTTTCGTTCCGATACTCAGTCAATATACACATCACTTTGCAATAACATCGATCATCATTGAAATCAATCGACGGTTCATAGAAAAAAAGAGCCGAAAACAAGACAAATGGAAAGCGACACGGCCCAGAACGTAAGAAGATTATCACAGACTCCTCTCTTGCCTTTGGCGATTTCTGTTCTCGGAACTTTCTGCGGCTTCTCAATGACTTTGGAATTAAATTTTTATTTTTAACCAAATGAGCGGAATGGACAACTCCAATACTTTGAATCTTTTATTAGTGCTCTGTATGCTAGTCACCTTATTGATAGTGATGATTGGAGTCATGGTTTGTCTCTGTAGGAATTCCTGTAGATGCAGGAACGAGGAAGAGGGAATCCAGGAACCCGAGAAGAGCACAATCCCGGAAGGCAAAGTTGAAAAGAAAGGATTCGGGAAGAATTTCTCTGCAGAAGGTCCCAGCAAAGGAGGAATATGTAATTTCAGCGGTAAGTTGAGTAATTAAATAAAAATAATATATGGACTGAAATTAATGCAAGTACCTCACTGATGAAAGATTCGGTGAATCCGTCAATGAAGCGATTTTTAAATTATAAAATTCACTTTCAGCAAATAACCAACTCGTCATAAACGTCCCAGAGGACCCATCTCATCCCGTTATCACCTTAACGAAAGCCTCAATAAGGAGGAACGAAGATTTATAAAGACACTTCGAGCGACTTCATAAAAAACAAATTTCACCAAATGTCACCTCATCGGTTTCGTTAAATATTTATCAAACTTAATTTTGTTCACTTTATACTGCTATTAGATATGGGTATTGTCAATCGACCGATAATAAATAAAACTTAACTTTCATCGACGAAAATCCATAGAAACAAAAAGGAAAATCCCCACACGAAAATCGGATAGACAACGACTTTTGCTTTTTTCTTTTTCACGCAACCTTCAAACTTTACACATCTAGTTTTATTCCCCATTTCCACATTTAAATACTGTGATATATTGTATTTAAACAATGACGAGTAAGGTAAGATTCCCATCACTGCCGAATATTGGAGGAGACGAGTACGTCGTAAAGCGGCCTTCTATCATAGCACATCGGAAAGGAAAGCCCCCTGAAAATCCAAGTTTGTTTTTCTTCATTTTTATATAGACTCATCAATTAATTGCAGAAACCGTTGATCCTCTGTTGAAAGAAGAAATTGATCAAGTATTAGCGACGAATTTCCAAGTTAGAAATGGATTTCTCGTCCAAGCACATCCGCACGTTCCTCCCCAGCCATTGTCAGTAACTTGCAGCACCAATCCCTCGAAAACAGTTGTTTTGTTCACTGGAGATGGTAACAGCATCACGTGGAAGAGCAGGTCACTGCCAGGTGAGGATTCTGACGGACTTCGGTGGGGAATTCATATGTGGAAACTTTACAGGAACAGCGGATGAGATCGAGTCATATCCTTGCCGTGTGTGCAACAGAGTATTTCTCACCGGAAAAGGTCTGGAATCTCATGCTTCAGAAGAACATCCTGACCAGCTGACTCAGATCAAAGAGGATATCACAGCGATCGCGACGGAATGGAGATGTAGGGAGATTCAACAGAAAAAACGGCAAATCGGACCTACACCGACGATCCGACCGAAAAGAAACATCGTTTTTCGACAGAAATCTCCAGGAATCTATGAAGTATGTCCCATATGTGACGTCGCTGTCAAAGTAGATACCCCAGACGCCTTGGAAAAACACAAACAAAGACATATCCATCTCAATGGCCAGAGCAGCCACGATCTCACTTGTGTTCGATGCTCCAAAACCTTCGCTTCCCAGGTGGCCTTCGTCAAGCACATGGCCGTCCACAACAAGAGGTCCTATGTCTGCAGGATATGTGAAGCCAAGTTTTCTCTTTTTTCAGATTTAATAAAACACAAGGAGGAAACCCACAAAGGCAAGTTCTATCACTCTATCATGTTATTACCCAACTTCTTCCAGATGCAAGAAAATCGACTTCACTTCAACGGAAACCTCCAGAATCCGCGAACGTTTCTGCTTGCTGTGGCAAATGTAATCTCTCGTTCCAGAAAGCAGAGTTGCTCGTCAAACACTACTTCACTGTCCACCAACAGACCTCCTTCACCGCCAGGATACGAATCAAGGGAATGCCGGACTACCTCTTCGTAGTGAAAAACGGCGACATCGGCTTCCAATGTTGTAACACTACCTTCAATACAAGGTTATTTCCTCATTTTTAAATTTCATAATTACTCTTTTACAGATCATCATTCACCTCTCATAGGTCGTCCCATATCCAGACTAGTAGTTGATAGGATATCTTCATTTAAAATCTCGACTTCAGAATACGAGTAAGTGCAAGCACAATGAAGCTACAGGTGTTTTTGTAAAAAAATAAAATTCAACATTTCTGATTTAAATAAAAAAGCTTTTAATTTCAAAACCTTTACTTCTTTGAATACAATAATTCCAAAGAATAAAAATCGACTACACGTCTTCAAGATTGAAACTTGTGACCGTAGAGGGTCTATAGGTGCTTCCGCTCTGATACTGTTCTCTTTTCGAGGAGGGATCAGATCCGGAGTAAATCTGCTGGTAGCTGAAGGATTTCTGCTTGTTGTGACTACGCGCCTTGGGATACTGTACCAATCCTGATCCGATGGCGAAAGAGTCCGGTCTTTTCTCCAGCTAAAACCATTCTTTAAACGCTCCAGTAAAGTTCCACAAGTTAGTAAAAATGATATTCTTTATCAATCAGATTTCAAACTTTTGTTAATTCTCAAGGGGATAAGTCAATTTCAAATAATTAATAAGGGGCAGTTCATTGAAGAAATGTCATTTTCACTCATGAGATCAAACACTTCAAGTCAGGAGGCACGGGGACAGGGTTAGAAGTAGTTAAAAATCAATCTAGGCCGTTAGTCGACCTTCTTTGCTTTTTTTAAGTACCTTCACAATATGTTCTGGGATTGGCACCGACGAAACTTCTGTTCTGGCTCTGTTTGCCAGTTTTCTAAACTCAGATTCCAAAATCTGTCGAGATCTCTCATCTTGTTGAGGAACCTGCAACATAACAGCCAATGCTTGGGAATCAAAAGTGTCATCAAAAGCTATCAAGGCTCCATGAATACCAGAATCGCGGAGATGATGAGAGTAACTTCCGAGACCTATTTCCTCACACCATTTGATTACACGTTCATTCGACCAAATCATAATGTCTATAAAAAAATTTCTCTTATTAGATTTAAAAAAATAAACTCACCAATATTTTCATTTTCAGCAGCTTTTCTTCTCTCATCTAGAGCCTTTTTCTGGTATTTCAATACTCCGAGACAAATAACGCCATGAGCAAAACTCGTTCTGAAATAACAAAATTAATGTAAAGAGAACACTAAAAAACTCACTTATGGAAACTATCGACCATCTTCAAATGCACCCTCAAATCCCGTTTACTCAGATGTTCCAGCATCCTCGCATCAACAAGGCATTCCATAAACTCACTTCTGTACTTCCCTAAACCCAACGAAGGGAGCCACTCATTCCCTATCCATTCATGGTTCATTTCCCCATATGCTGTCGATTGTCTCGTAGCTCTAGGAGCGCTGGGCGAAGTTAATGCTACCATTTCTTGAATCGCCAATCTCAATTTTAATCTATGCAGAGGGTTCGAAATTCCTATTTCTTGTTGAATTTCTTGATCACTCAAAGCAGACATAATAGCTCCTGATTTAACGTTAGCCCTGCAAGCTGCAACATACCAAGCCGGCATTCCAACCCACTGCTCAAGCCAAGCAACCACGGTAGGTCCATTCCAAAGTGCAAATGGAGTTCTAGCCTTGAACGCTTCTTCAAGAAGTTCGTTTTTCTTTTTCTTTCTTCTATCAAAATCCGATCTAGATCCCGGAATTCCTCCGTTAGTGCCTTTCATATTACCAATATTCTGGAAAAATGAGTCACTAGGACCAATAGAACTCATTTCACTATCACTGTAAGCACCATTTTCCCCGTTCCTTCTTATGTATTCTTGACTCTTATTCTTCTTCCCAAACAATCTCCCCAAAGTCTTAAGGCCACTTGTACTACTCGACCTCTTTTTCAATTTCCCAGGAGTTTGCATGTCATTCATATAAGCATCAATCGATCCGGATCTCGAACTGCTAGGGGACATTCTCTCATTATACTCATCCATATTCCCTTGTAAAGCTTGCTGCATCCTGTCCAGTCTGGCACTTCTCGGAACATACTCCTCTTCAGCTCCATAATCAGCATAGTCCTGTCTGTAATTCGAAGTACTTGCGTTTGCCGGAAGAGTCGAATATTTGTTCATCAAATAGTCAAACTGCGGACTTTGTCTGGGAGTAGATCGAGTAGTAATTCCAGAGTCATCATAACCTCCAGGCCAAACAGATCTTTCCATCTGTTCCGCTTGTTGTCTTTCTTCCTGAATCAATCTGATCTCGCTATTAATAGCATCCAATCTTTCTTGCAGCATCGAAGCCAATGTGTGAGGATCACTTTGGTTCATATTCACCTGTTGAATCTGATTTTCATTTCCAATTTCCAACATAGAATTGGAGCTCGAAAATGCTTGTTGAACATTAGCCAAAACATGTGCTTGTTGAAGTCTATCCCATTCCTGTTCATTCAGAGTCTGAACTTTCGTAGGATCATCTTGAATAGTATACGTTCTTCCTTTCTGAACCCTTCTCTGAGTCAGTGGGGTAGTCGTCGCGACATTTTCATTTGTTGGAGGAATAATCGGAGCACTTTGATTCTGATCTATTGCCTGAGACCCAGGATAATAATTTCCATTAAGTCTACTGTAAAATTGAGCAGTTCTCAAAGAATAAAGTTGATTTCTCAGCGAATCAATTTCTTTCCTCAATTCATCATTATCTCTAAGTAATCGTTCTTTTGTCCTTTGAACTTGATCATAAAGTTTCTTCGTATTTTCCAATTGCTGCATCAATTCATTCTTCTCCGTAACCTGCTGCATCCTCTCCTTCAAATGCAATTGTAATCTATCATTAGATTCCGAAAGAAGTTTGTCCACAGTGCCAGATAATCTTTGATTTTGTTCCTCATTCATCTTCTCACGTTGCAAAGCTCTCTCAAGCTCTGCATTCTTTTCTTCAATAATGCTCTCCAACTTAATTACAGTCTCCTCCGCAGAAAGCTGCTTTCTTTCTGCAGCAGACAATGCCTCCATTCGTTGCTGAAGTTCGGCTTCTACAGAAGGAAGAGATTCAGCTTTCTTCAGATTCTGAGCCAATTGATCTTCCGCCAATTCCAATCTCTGCTTCAAATTCAATAACTGTTCATTATTCAATCTTAAAGCAGCATCTTTATTCGCCAACTCCTGCTCGATTTTGTCATGGAGATCCTTCATGCAGCTGGATTCTCTTTGGGCTGTCAGGAAACGAGATTCCAAGTTCTGAATTTTAGCTTCTTGTTCCACCCTTTCTGCCTCGAATTCTTGAATTTGATGTTCGCTTTTTTGTGCTGTTTCCCTGGTTAAACTCAAATCTTTCTCCACCGAAGACAGTTGATTTTCCAAATCTGCATTTCTAGAATTAAGTTCATTTGCCTGTTGAATACTAGAAGTCAAATCTTGAGACAATCTATCAATTTGCTCCTGAAGCTCTACAATTCTAGCTGCATGCTCATTACCAATTTCATTCGCTTTCTGAGCATCAATTCCATTGATCTAAAGAAACCAATAAATAATTCTCAACACAAAAAATCAACTTACATGTCTGGCGTGTTCTTCTGCCTCTGCTGCAGCTACAGCAAGTTTGGATTTCAGTACGGTGCTTTCATCGGCCTTCTGACTGAGTTCCTCCTCAAGTGCTGCTACCCTTTCCATCGCTACTTTCAGTCTCTCTCTCACCTTCTCGTCCAGAGCCTTGTGGTGTTCGAATAACGACTTCAATGCTTTGAGGACCTCGACTTCTGAGGAGACTCCAGCAGGAGATTGCGCTTGTCTCTTGATCACGGTCATTTTGAGAGATCTCTCGTGTCTTGAAACAAGACATTCCAGATGCTCCAACAACAGTCTCGTGTTGTTCCTTTCGGCCTTGAGTTCGACGATTTCCTCGTCTCTTTCTAGAATCTGTTCTCGAAGCATGGCAATTTCCCTGGTCATCATAGGAACTTCCTAAAACAAGTTTCCGTAAAGTCGTCATTAACCAAAATAAAACTCACTCCATGGACGTATTCTTGTTGAACCTCGATTTGACGATGGAGCTGGTCCTTTTCTTTTTCTGATTCCTTCAACCTCGCATTCAATTCATCATTGTGTTGTTCTGTCTCTCTTAGCTGATCCAGCAACTTATCTCTCTGTTCCAGCATGTTCACCATCAGCCTCTCCAGTTTCTCGTCCGGAATCATCTGACGTCCCTGCTCGTCCGTCAACAGTTGGACGGCTTGGCTGGTGTCCTCCGGGATGGGCGGCATCATGTCCTGATCTGCAGGATGTGCGTTCCAACTCATCTCTACTCTACTGTGAAATTAAATTGAGCAAGAAATCGGGAATCCTGCTTCGATTAAATAAAGATTATAAAAAAGATGACTTAGTTTAGGATCATGCTGAGGGTTGGCACTGGAATCGTCATATATAAGAACTGCAGGAAATTAATTTCGAGGGTAAAAAACAATAAATCAATACACGAGAGATATAGTTACAAAGTTTAAAATTCGAGACCATACATATCCAATGAGAAATCAATATCCTTTTTATATGGGAATTAATGAACTTGGGTTCATAAGAAACGAAGGATTCCATACGGAGGACGATTTATAACAAAAAGAAAATCCAACGGCTAAAGAGAAAAGTGGACGGAAGACTCCCAAAAAGGGAACAAAATCGAAGAGCTTTGGCCAAATTTGTTGGAAGAGAGCTAACGGACAAAAGCAAACGAGCCAACTAGTTTTCGTTGGCAATCGAGCGTGTTTTGCCGGGCCTTGGACTAGAGGAGCCGGTCCTCTCACTAACTCGCACTGACAGACGCTGCACACACTATTTGAGAAAATGAAAAACGGCCGGGACGAACGCGTTCGCTTACTGACCGCAATGCCAAAGGTGAACTTGTCGAGAAATTGATTGAACGCGGCTGGCAGATTGGTCGACCTTTGATTGAATCCATTTCTGAAGATCCCGATCAGCAATATGTGAGCGCGCGAGTGGCTGTAAACATTGCAAAAGCTCTTGAGAAGTAATCGAAGCGTTGAGGGTTGATATCATCTCACGCTGAAGAGGAACGCTCGTCTCAAATGTCAGTCCGGATTTGAAATCGTTACAAGCATTGACTATTTCCTCGAGGTTAATTACTCAATTTGTGCAATTTCTCACAGTTGGGAGTCAACAAGAAACAAGTTTTTGGTTTGGGAAATGCAGAACAATAAAAGCAAAAACCGTCAAGTGAAGCAGTTGATCATTGTTATTATTTTCTTAAATTTAAAAATAGAAAAGTAATTTAAATAATTTCTGAAAGGTTTATTTTCCCGATTTAGCATTCAAAAAATGCCATTTTTTTGTCAATTTGGACAGTTTTATTTTCTCATCATCATGGCCTATTTTTGCGAGTGGTACGATGGGCTAGACTCGAATCAAACTAGACCTAGTTGCCGACCTGTCTTTTTCGCGCCGTGCAAATGGCCAAATTCGACTAGATCTATTGTTGCCTCGATCAGTACGATTCAAAATTACCGATTTTTACCTTCTGTTTTTTATTTTCGTCAATTTCGACAGATTTTTCGTGGATGTTTTTCTTCGAATTACAGTTGCTCCGATTCCCGTGATGAACTGATTTCCCGTTTTTAATGGTGTTCAATCAAGTTAAACTCAGCCAAGGATGAACTCGACGGTGTTGGTAGAGAATCCGGAGATTGTTACAAGTTCTTTCGGAGTTTTTTTAATTCTGAAAATTTTAGCTGTTGGAGGTTAGTCATTATTTCTATTTAGAATGATTCAAAGATTCATTTGATAACAATAAGTTTTCGTACTTTGGACATGTACGAATATTTAATCAAAAATAATTTCTTCAATAAATGAATATCAATAGAAAAGAGGATTATCACAATTTTCCTCAATATTCATTTCATTTTAGAGAAATCCTAGATTTTTAAATTTTTGTCTTTAACATCCTTTGAATTGAAACTTTTATTTCGCTCCATCTCGTTGCTAAGCTTCCAACCTGTCACTTTGCCACTTTTTCAAGGCCTCTCTGTCATACTTTATCAGAGCTCAAAGTATGCTAAACCTCAAATTCTCTTGCCTATCGACTGGAAGTTAGCTGATTAGACTAGACTCTCCGTTGCTTTTCTCTCGGGTTGTTTTCTTGTACAAAAATAAGCCCGATTCCATTTCTCTAAATCGAAGCCGTTCCAAGCAGTTTTTATTTTATTTGCTTAAAGAAAATAGACACGCGAACGATTCACTTTTGTCTTATTTCTTAAATTTAAAAAAATGACAGACACAAACGTCCAACAAGGAGGTTAGTTATTTTGAACTTTTTTTAGTCCTTGAAAATTAAACTCGTTTTTCAATTTTTAGTCAACTAAAAAAGGCGTTTTCTCGATCACTCGAAATAAATCATTTGTTGTCTTTTGAACACCTAATCTGAAAATAACTAAAGGAATACTGAGTTCTTTTATTTTTTAGTTCCAGTCACAGTTGTGATTCAGTACATCTGGGATTTCCTTGTGGTTATTTTCTGGACCCTCTGGTACGTTATCGAAGGCTCTTTCAAAGCCCTCTTGCCGGCTGGAGTCCTCCCTAGAAAGGATGTCAGGGGCAAGGTCGTTCTCATCACAGGAACAGGTTCCGGAATTGGGAGACTTTGCGCCATCAGATTCGGAGATCTCGGAGCTAGACTTGTCCTCTGGGATGTGAACGAGAAATTGAACCTCGAAACATTAGCTATCTTGAAGAAAAACGGAGTCGATGCCAAGGCTTATACTGTGGATATCTCTGACAGAAAAGCCATCTATGATACCGCGGAGAGAGTTAAAAAAGAAGTCGGTGATGTAGACATCCTCTTCAACAACGCCGGAATCGTCAGTGGAAAAAAGATCTTCGAAAACCGCGATGAATTAATGGAAAAAACAATTGCAGTGAACACCACTTCTTTGTTCTTCGTAGGTTTCAATTCCATAAAAAGTAGTTTATTACCGACTTTAGACGACTAAAGCTTTCCTTCCCAAAATGCTCGAAAAGAATGAAGGCCACGTTGCGACCCTCGCTTCCATGGCAGGAAAAGCAGGAACAGCAGGTCTCGTGGACTACTGTGCCTCGAAGTACGGAGCTGTCGGATTCAACGAGTCTCTCCGAGCAGAAATGGCTAGCTTGGGGAAAAACATCCACGTAACGACTATCTGTCCCTATTACATCAACACTGGGATGTTCGACGGAGTCGAGACTTACGCTCCTCTTTGTCTTCCTATCTTGGAGCCCGAGTACGTCGCTGATAGGATCATCGAGGCAATTCTCACAAACCAATACGATCTCTACTTGCCCAAGTTCTCCTACGTAATTGCTGCTTTTGCCGGCTTCCTCCCTTACAAAGCAATCTTCGTCATTGCCCAGTACCTCGGAGTTCACCACACTATGGATCATTTCACAGGAAGAACTCAAAAGAAAAATAACTGACTTTCATTTCTGATTCAGTTAGACCCGATTTCCGAATCTTCATGTTTGAAAAGAAAATAAAAGACTTTTAGTTTGATTTCCCCAAAATTATCAAGTAATTTTTCATCAAAAATTAGGTCCTTCACACGAAACAACTTATACATGAATAAATTAGACCAGTGCACATCTCAGTTGTGTGTCAAGTAACGAGGAGTAGCACTAAACTTAGCATAGCCTTTGATAACTTTGTTGATCGCATCCAAGAAGTCCTTCTCTGTAGCGACCTTTCTGCGAGCTCTGATAGCAAACATTCCAGCCTCAGTACAGACACTACGGATCTCGGCTCCAGTACTGTTGGGACACAATCTGGCGAGGAGGTCGTAACGAATATCACGTTCAACACTCATTTGTTTAGCATGGATTTTGAAGATGTGGGCACGACCCGCGAGATCAGGAAGAGCAAACTCGACTTTGCGATCGAGACGACCGGGACGAACGAGAGCGGGATCAAGAGTGTCGGGACGATTCGTAGCCATGAGAACCTAAACGAACGAAATGATAAATTGATTTAATAAATTCTGGAAACGAACCTTAATATTTCCTCGAGGATCGAAACCATCGAGTTGGTTGATCAACTCAAGCATAGTTCTTTGGACTTCATTATCACCACCCATTCCATCGTCGAAACGAGCTCCACCAACAGCATCTATTTCATCGAAGAAGATCAAACAGGCTTTCTTCGTTCTCGCCATCTCGAAAAGTTCACGAACCATACGAGCACCTTCACCGACGTACTTCTGGACCAATTCTGAACCGATGACACGAATGAAACAAGCGTCGGTACGGTTGGCGACGGCACGAGCACACAGGGTTTTTCCAGTTCCGGGAGGACCGTAGAGCAGGACACCTTTAGGGGGCTCGATGCCGAGATTGACGAAACGCTCTGGATGAAGAAGAGGGGTCTCAACAACTTCACGCAGCTTCTCGATTTGTTCCTTGCATCCACCAATGTCGGCGTAAGTAACGTCTGGTTTCTCTTCGACCTGCATCATAGTGACGGTGGGATCGATTTTAGCAGGCAAAGGCAGATGGATCTGATACTTGTTACGATCGACACCAACCCGCATTCCTTCCTCGATATCCGTAGGAGCGACTGCATCGGCGAGATCAACAACGAATTTCGCGAATTGCTTGACATTGATCATGTAACGAGCGTCTTGTCCCTCGGTCTGGATGATCTTCGTGCATCGAGCGACTTGAAGCGGTTGTTCTTGCTGCATAGCGGCTTTGTCTGCAGCAATATCCCACATTGCTGGGGGGGCCAGACCAGTATCACTTTCCTTGACTCCACAAAGTTCATTGACTCGTTTCAGACATTCCTCAATGTCGGTTTCTAGCTGCTTCAGTTGCTCAGAATAAGGACCTTGTCCATATCGCTTCAGAACAGCAATATCCCCTTCATCGAGAGCTGAAAACAAATAATAAATACGGAAACAAAAATTTATATGCAAAGCCGGGGAAATTCACCTTGGAAAGGCTTGTCTTCTTCGGTTTCCTTGTCCTTCTGCTTTCGCATGTCATCTCCAAGGTAGTCCGGCATGATTCTGTTGTGGAAGGGTGTTATGTGTTTCTGGAAAAGAAATCAATGAGTATAAAAAAGCACGGAATCAGGAACCGACACGAAGAGGAGGAACGAAGTTCGCGATTTCTATTTCTCATCAAAATCTTTCTCGCTTGGCGTTCGTCACAGAACGCAAATTACAAAAAGTCATTCCTCCAAATTTCCCAAGTTTGCATCATTGTTGGGTGTAGCTCTAAACTTCCTTCGCCGAACTGCTTCTTTATTTCCCAGATTGTTGTTCACTGTCGAAACTACTAGTATTCCAACAGTTTTATTTAATTTCAATATATAAATCGTGTATTTTCCCTAGCTAGAAGTTGATCCAGTTTTTCCTGTTGCCTAATTTCTTTTTTCAGATCATGGCAAACGCTGAAGCCCCGGTTGAACTTACTGAAGAAGATCTTCGGAGGAAAAACCTCATCTTGAGAAACCTCCAGGTAATTCTATTTCTTTTATTTTAGCTTTAACTTGAGGTTTCAGGAAGCTCTCGGAACTGACAAACTAGTCAAACAGCTCTCGACTCCAGGAAAAAACGTCCATCTCTACTGGGGGACCGCAACAACAGGAAGACCACACGTTGGCTACATGGTCCCAATGCAGAAGATTGCAGATTTTCTGAATGCCGGCCTGAGAGTCACTATCCTTTTTGCCGACGTCCATGCTTTCCTGGATAACTTGAAGAGTACCTTCGAGATGCTGGATTACAGAGTTGCCTATTACGAATACACCATTAAGGCTTTATTAAATGCTCTGAATGTGCCTTTGGAGAAACTGCACTTCGTCCGTGGAAGTAGTTACCAACTGTCCGAGCCCTACACTAAGGACATCTTGCGGCTTTGTGGCAACATTTCTCAGAGAGATGCTCTTCGAGCTGGAGCCGAGGTTGTCAAGCAAGTCGATAGTCCTCTTCTTAGTGGTCTTCTCTATCCTCTCCTCCAGGCAGTGGACGAACAGTACCTGAAAGTCGATGGACAGTGCGGCGGAGTGGACCAAAGAAAGATTTTCATCCTTGCAGAAGAACAACTCCCAAAAATTAAGTTGGGCAAGAGATGGCACTTGATGAATCCCATGGTTCCTGGGCTCACCGGTGGAAAGATGAGCAGTTCTGAAATCGATTCTAAGATTGATTTGTTAGATTCTCCCGAAATCGTCGCTAAGAAAATCGACGGAGCTTGTTGCGAAAAAGGAAACCCAGATGATAATGGAGTGTTAGCCTTTTTCCATTTCGTCCTTTTACCAATTGTTCATCCGAACTCAATAGAACTTGATGGAAAATCATTCGCTACTTACGAGGAAATTAAAACTGATTTTGAATCTGGAGCTTTGTCGGAAAAAACTTTAAAGGACTATTTGAAGACTTTCTTAATCAATGTCTTGGAAAAAGTTCAGGAACAATGCAAGACTCCCGAAATGGCTGAAACTATTAAAAAAGCCTATCCAACTACATTTGAAGAAGAGTTGTCGGAGAATTTGAAATCGAGGTTGAAAATTGAAGAAGATAAGGAAAACAAGAAACTGGCTGAGATCAAGGATAATTTGAAACTCATTTCTTCATCAGGATTGGAGGAGAAATTAAACAAAAATGAACCAGTCAAAGTTCTCTGGAGAGTGTCAACGAAGGGCCGAGTGAATCTTGGGCATATCGCTGGATTGATCCAGTTGAAAAGACTGCAGAAACTCGGATGCAAATGCTCTGTTTTGATTTCTGACATTGGAGGATACTTAGATAACGGGAAATGTCCGTGGAATGCTTTGGAAGCGAGAGCCAAGTACTATGAGGAGGCTTTGAAGCAACTGGCAGCTGCTATTGGGTTGACAGAAATTGAATTCCTCCATAGTTCGAAGAATGAATTTCAAGAGTGAGATTTACTTCTGATTAATTTCTTAACATAATGTTTTTGTAGGTCGTTTACCCTTGACATGTACAAGATAGCGAGCAAGGTTACGAGAGATGATTCGGCTATTATTAAGGGAAATACTTTGGCAACTCATCTTTGGCCGATTTACTTTACTCTGGATATCCATTATGCTGATGCGGATTTGATCATTACTGGAGAAGAACAGAAGCCGTTCGTAGATCTTGCGAATCAACTTTATGATTTATTGAAAATGCCTCAGAGAGCAGCGTTGTTTTTCTCCGTTATTCCAGGAATGAATGGAGAAAAGATGTCTGCAAGTAATTCTGACTTCCGTCTTGATTTATTGGATACAGCTAAGCAGGTCAAAACAAAAATTGGTAAATCTTTTTGTGAACCTGGGAATTTGGAAGGAAACGTGGCTCTGGAATTGGCCAAGTTGATTATTTTCCCGTTGGAAGAAAAAGAGATTATTATTGAAAGACCAGAGGAGTATGGAGGAAATGTTGTCGTTCCCGATTATAAAGCTCTGGAAGATTTCTTCGCTACTCAGAAAATACATCCGAGTGACTTGAAACCTATGGTGACGAACAAGATCAACGCCATTATCGAACCGGCCAGAGCAGCGTTGACACCACAGACGAAACTGGTTCAAGCGGCATTCCCGAAAGTTAAATAGAAATTTAATGGAAAATGCAATGGGGTTGTTACCGTATTTGGGGACATTTAATTTTTGTTGATCATTTGTGTGGAATTTTAAAATTATTATTTAAAAGTATACTTTTGACGTTGGCATTTGTCATTCTCAAAATCGGCTTGTTATGCAATTTGTCTGATTGCAGTTTACGAAAATCGGCTTTGAAGGAGATTTTAAAAGTGTCGTAGATGGCTTCAAGCAACAAGTCCGGTATCCATGGCACCGGTGATGAGTTGGGATGGGTTTACCTCACTGCTTCTAGAAGCGAAAGCCGCTTTAAAAAAGTCACTGACTCTGAATAAGTGGTGTTTGTATTTTATTTATTAATTAAGAGTTTTTAAAATGAGTGTCACAGCGGAACAAGTTAAAAATTATTTGTTGAAGAATCCTGGTTTTTTGGAGCAGTTTGTAACGAGTGCTCAGATAAGTAAGGAGACTTTTCAACGATGGACTTGGAGAAGAGACAATCACAAGATGAGGAATTCCGTCACCTCCAGTAGTGTTGTAAGTTTCTTCAAATTGAATTTTTATGCTTTTGGATTTTTATTCTTATTCATTCAGAGCATTGTCTCCTTGGATGAACCTCGAGAACAACTACTTCAGCTTTACAAGAACAGGAACTCGATGCTCTTCGAATTGGCTTCAAATTGCGCGAAACTCGTGAATTGTGAAAAGTTCGAGTTGCTTGTTCCTGGAAGAGAAGACGAAGAGCAAGTCTGCGTCATGAAAGAGGAAACTGGGAGTTTGAAATTGAGGAAAGCCAGAAAACACAGAAGGGATCCCAGTTTCATCCTGCCATTGGTGGATCCGACAGAGAAAAGACTCGGAGAAATCCATTTCTTCTCCACTGTAAATGACAGAGATCGAGTTTACCTGACTTTGTTCGAGAGATGGGGGACTGCATCTGTTTATTTCTCTCAAGTAAGTCCATAAAATCATAACTCTAAGCTCTTGTATCAGGATTTCGTCCCTTATGGTACTTCATTGTAAATCACAATCTTTTTATATCAAAATTGTGGAAAAAATAATTTGAGATCCCCACGTATAGTAACCACAGATTCCCACTGTAGAGCTTATATCGTCATTAGATTATGAATTCTTCAATAACTTTAAAATTCCAGTTATATCGTCGTCACGAATCGAAGACCAACGGAGCCCAGCCTCCTGCAACCCCGTCACCTTCTCCAGAAGACGCAGAATTCGTTGCTCGTCAAAGAAAACTCAACGCTTTCCTTCTCGAAGTTGTGAAATCCCTCTTCCAAGACATCGAGACAACAGAAGTTGTCGTAAAGAAAGTCCTGAGTTTCGCCCAGACTCTTGTTGATGCTGACAGAGCCTCTCTGTTCTTCGTCGACCATAAAAACAGCGAACTTTATTCCAGGATTTTCGACAATCAACAGGAAGAGAATTCCAAGAGTGCTCATATTTCTGTCAATTCAGACGGTCAGAAGGAGATCAGATTCCCTATGGGGAGAGGGATCGCGGGATATGTGGCCAGGATCGGGGAAGGAGTCAACATCGCCAATGCCTACGAAGACGACAGGTTCAACCCGGAAGTCGACAGTAAGACCGGCTACCATACCACTAGTGTCCTGTGTATGCCGATTTACGTGAGAAAATCGTGAGTGGATCAACTATCGAAAAATAGTTTTAATTCTCTTTAAGGGTAATGGGGGTGATACAGATGGTGAACAAACGCCATGGAAGATTCACCCAGGTCGATGAAGAAGCTTTCGAAACCTTCGCTTTGTATTGTGGTTTGGCTCTTCATCATTCTAAACTCTATGAAAAGATTCGGAGATCCGAGACGAAGCACCGAGTGGCCATGGAGGTCCTTTCTTACCACTCCGTCTGCAACAGAGACGAGGTGACGAAGTTGAAGAGGGCAGTTCCCCAAGCCGATGCTATGACCCTCATGCTCAACTTCGACTTCAACCAGAACAGCCTCAGCGAGGTCGAGAAACCTCTCTATGCCGTCTGCATGTTTGACTCTCTTTTCCGAGAGCACTTCCAGTATGCTCATGACGATGTTATCAGATTCGTCTTAACTGTGAGGAAGAATTATAGACGGGTCCCCTACCACAACTGGACTCATGGCTGGACCGTAGCTCATGCTGTTTTTGTAGTTTTGAAAAAAACATCTTACTTCAGCCCACTAGAATCCTTAGCTCTCTATATAGCCTGTATTTGTCACGATCTCGATCATCGAGGGAAAAATAACGCTTACATGAAATCCATGGAAACTCCACTTGCGGCTATTTATTCGACTTCTGTCATGGAACATCACCATTTTAACCAGACAGTCACTATCCTTCAACAAGAAGGCCACAACGTTCTTCAATCCCTCTCCAAGGACGAATACAAGCAGATTTTTGGAATAATAAAACACTGCATTCTCGCTACGGACCTGGCTCTTTTTTTCCCGAACAAAGCGAACTTGAACAGCATCCTCAAAGCGAACACCTTCAATTGGGAGGATACAAAATGCAGATCCTTGGCTCAAGCTATTTTGATGACATCCTGTGACGTTATTGCCAATGCTAAACCCTGGAGCATCCAGACAGAAACTGTGAAGTTGATCTTTGAGGAATTTTATGAACAAGGAGATGCCGAGAAAGTCAACGGAAAGGTCCCCATCCCGATGATGGACAGGGCCAAGGCAGAAGAACTTCCTCAGATGCAAGTTGGATTCATGAAAGGGATCTGTGTGGAATGCTATGATCTGATTTCTCAAGTCATCCCTGAAACTACTCAGTTGAAAGAAAGAGCTAGGTGAGTTTTGAGAAGAATTGGGTTGAATTTAAGCGAAAAGAAAACTCTTTGCAATAAATCTAAATCTGAATTAGATATTTTCTATGTATCCTACTCTTCTAATCCCCCGATTTCCAGAACCAACCTCGACAAGTGGACAGAATTGGCTAGAGAACGAGCCGTGGCGAAGGAAGAAGCCCTCAAGACCGGATTAGCTGAGGCCCAACCCACGTGATATCCCAATAGTTAGATTCATTTATTTTATTGATATTTTTACAATGAAAGACTTACGTTTTATCAAAGACGCATTATCAGTCTGAGAGTGCTTGTAAACAAGCAAATTGCTGTGAAAGAGAAAATTCAGAAAATGATAAACTTTATTTTTAACGATGGAAGTCGGAGTTGGATCGTTTGAAGGATTCGTCTGTTTACTTTTATTGATTGTAATTTGTTTCTTGCTGTGTTGTATCGCTTACTATTTGAAAAAGGCCAACGATGTCTTGAAGGACGGAAACAAGCAAATCCTCTCCTCCAAGAACTGCTGCAATCGACAACGTGGACCTCAAGCGATTGTCGTCAAGTCCAACATTCCTGAACCTGCGAAAAAACCAAACGCTGCTCAATACGAAAAACCGAGCATCTCTCAACACGAAAAACCGAATATTTCTCATCACGAAAAACCGAATATTTCTCACCAAGAAAAACCGAACACTTCTCATCATGAAAAACCGAACACATCCCACCAAGAAAAGAAGTCAAATGTTCCTGGACCTGAGGTAAGTCCGAAATCCGAGGCTCAGCTCCCGTTGCTAGTCGAAAGTCCCCCACCCGAGGAACTGATCCAGTCCACGGGCACCACGACTACAATCACCACTTACAAAGTCGAAAAAAGACCAGGACAACCCGACGAAGTCACCAAAACTGTCGAGACAATCACGACCCCTGACACCAACGATCTTTAACTCTATAAGAAACTCATGTTTTATAATCAGATCAGGTTTTATAAGTTACAAAAATGGAAGCATGATAATAAAGCAAACGTAACTTACGAAAATTACAAGTCCCTTAGTCCCCACATGTGTAGGATTCGTCTAACGAGCTGGATATCTGACGTCATCAACGTAACTCTCTTCGCATGAGCAGTGCACAGATTGGACGATTCGAAGAGTGTTATGAAGAAGGATTGAGCGGCTTCCATCAAGGCCCGGATCGCGGTGGATTGGATTCGGTACTCTCTTGGGGTGATCTGGTACATGATCTCCTTGATGACTCGGGTGAATGGGGTAATACGGAAGAGCATTTCGGTAGAAGCCTGTTGCCGACGAATTTCTTTCAGAGCTCGGTAGCCCGGGAACTTCTTCTGAGGAACCTTCTGGATCCTTCCTGTTTTGGTGTTTACTCGAGAACTGCTGACACTGGGCAGTCTCGGAACTCCACCAGATCTTCTGGAAATCTGTGACACTCCATCATCGAAAGCGTCCTCATCCAAGTTCAAGTGCACAGAATAGTTTCGATCTGCAGAATTTAATGAAATAGTAAATAAAGCCGAGTTCAACGAACCTATCGGAGAATTCTGGAATTGGGGCAATCTCTGCCCAAACGCATTTGGGGTTGATGTCATGGTAGATCCTTGGCTGGCTGGAAACAAACCTCATATGTGGACAAAATCTATATAGAACAAACCCTGGGTGAAGGGAAAAGATGGGGGCTTCTCTTGACTGAACAAGTTCTGACTTCCAACATAATTCGCGGTATCAATGGGTTTCGGAGCTGCCTTCGTCCTCATGGTGGAGAAATAATTACAAAGAAAATAGAATTATGAGAGGAGGAAGAGATCGTGGAAAAACGAGGAAAACAGCAATGAGAGAAAGCGAACAGAGATTTTGGCGCGCTCCCTAGTTTTCTTTTCGAGACAACTTTCCGCTTGAGATTCTTTTCACCAAAGTGGCCGCTCATAAGAGGTCATTTGAGGAAAAACCAGTTTTTCTGCATTATTTTTTTAAATTTAAAATTTTTGGATTTTACTTTTTTAAAAACATTTGTGATCAAAAATAACAAAAATCTTCCGACTTTTTTAAGGTGACCTAGAATCTTCTCCCAGATGAATGCCCGAACTGCCCATCTTTCTGTCGCTCTTCCCGGTATCCCTAATTCCGTCGAGGAATGTCTTTTCGTTGTCTTTGCCTTTTTAGGACACTCGACTCGAAACTGGGTCGATTCTCTTTGATCTAATTTCCAATACAAAAGGAGAAATAATTTAGTCTTTCTTTATTTTCTCCTTGTAAGATGCAGAGTAGCGAGCTCCCACCCGGGAGCGGTCTCTACCAGAAGAAGTCCCTCAGGCCCTTGGCGTTCTGTGCTGTGGCCTTCGCAGCTGTCTCCGTGATTGCTTGTATCATAACTCTGCCCATTGTCTACAGCCATGTCCAATCTGTCCAATCCTACATGCAAAATGAGGTGGATTTCTGCAAAACGAGATCCAGAGACATGTGGAAGGAGATGGTCCAACTCCAGGCAGCCACCGGAATTCCCGAGATCATGAATACGAACAGAACCAAGAGGCAGAACTATGACGCTTTTGATGCCGCAGGGGCCTCACCCCCAGGAACTTCTGGAAACCCTCAAGGAGGAAGCTGTTGCCAATGCCAGTTGGGACCTCCCGGTCCCCCAGGACCTCCTGGAAGAGATGGTAGACCAGGGTAAGTCAACTTATTATTATTCAATTTAGTCACCGATTAACCTTGCAGAGCGCCAGGTCGTCCAGGGAACCCAGGACCCCCAGGAAGAGACGGAGTACTCCTTCCAGGACCTCCTCCCAAGCCTCCATGCCAGAAGTGTCCTCCTGGCGCCCCCGGTCCTCCGGGACCCCCTGGACCTAAAGGTTTCCCCGGACCTCAAGGAGAACCAGGGCTTTCAGGAAAGGACGGAGAACCCGGAGTTCCCGGTCCCCCAGGACCCCAAGGCCCACCCGGACCTCCCGGCAAAGCTGGAGACAAAGGACCTCCCGGAGAACCCGGACAGAAGATCAACGGAGCCCCACCAGGACCTCCGGGCCCTCCAGGTCCTCCAGGACCCCAAGGCCCTCCTGGACCTCCTGGCAAAGACGGCAGCCCCGGAAAGCCCGGACCTATTGGACCCCCAGGTGACGGAGGAGAGAAAGGTGAGATTTTTTGCTTTTATTTTGATTGACTTTGGATATTTCAGGAGCTGATGGAGTCCCCGGTCCTCCAGGACCCCCTGGTCCCCGCGGATCCCCCGGAGCCCCAGGTTGGTGTTCGGTTTTTTGTTTTTTTAAGAAGTTTTTGCAGGTGGATGCGACCATTGCCCAACACCACGAAGTGGTCCCGGATACAATCGGAAGTAATCGACGATGTCTTCGGGAACTCACTTTATTGAATGAAAGTGCAATTGATAATAATTTTGGTTTTCTAATAAAAGTCGATTTCCAAGGTGCTAGAAACAAATTTTCCGATTGAATATTTCTTATCACATCTCTAGTCAATCGATAATTCGCAGGTTATTTTTTGTGGCTGGTGACGTTTGGTTTCGTGCTCCATTTGTTTTCTTATTTTTCCTTGGTTTGATTACTATTGGATTTCGAAAAGACTTTTTTTGAATCTTTGAACCTTGAAGAAAAAATTACTTTCAAAAATTTCTTTGATTCATGTCGGTGAAAAATTATTTGTCGAATTTTGATTTTTGAGAAAAGTTGTTTTTGAGATTTCGCAATGTGGGCGAATCGAGTTTATTTGGATCATGCCGGGGCCACCCTCCCTTCGAGGGCCCAGATGGAAGAAATTTCTTCAAATTTAGTATCAGATGCCTTCAACTACGGGAATCCTCACAGTCGCCATCAATCTGGACAAAATTCGGCGGCGATAATGAAACACATGAGGGAGAAGTAAGTCAACTTCGAGTACAGCATTCGAAACCGAGAGCTTTTTAGAATTCTGAGTTTTTTCGGAGTGAATTTCGAAGATTATCATGTCATTTTCACGAAGAACGCCACGGATTCTCTGAAAATCGCTGTCGAAAGTCTGGATCAGCTTTTTCGACATCAAGATTCGTCGAAAAAAAGGAAACTACTTCTCCTCCAAGATTCCCATACTTCTGTCCATGGATCAAAACTGAGGTTCCAAAATTTTGACTTCGATCTCGTCGAATCCGAAAAAAACCTTTCCCCCAAAAAAGCAGATGTCTTTCTTTTCACAGCAATGAGTAATTTCTGTGGAAAAAAATATTCTCCAGATATCATCAAGAATCTCAGAGGTTTCAGAATTCTGAAATTTATTTAAAAACAATTTTCAGAAAACAATCCGTCTTTAATTACTGTAGTCGATCTGTCGGCACTTTGTGGAACCTCGTCCGTGAATTTGAGAGATTTCCACCTTCCAGAATTTGCTGTGCTTTCATTCTACAAAGTTTTCGGATATCCGACCGGGGTAGGGGCTTTGTTGGTCAAAAAGACGAAACTTTTTGAAGATCTTCTTTCTCCTGTTGGATTTTCCGGAGGCAATGTGAGTAAATACAACGTCAAAAGTGGGGAATTCGTACTCAAAAAAGAACTAGAAGAGAGGTGAAATTTCGGAAATTTAATTTCAATTACGAAAGTTTTCAGATTCGAATCCGGAACTCCGAATTATCATGGAATATCGCTCCTCAAATATGGTTTCAAAGATTTAGAAAAATTCGGTTAATTTACTTCCAACAATTTCAATACACTATAACAAAGTTTTTCAGGAGGAATTTCAACAATACAAAAAGAAACTTTCCAATTAGCTCTTGTTGTTTTTGATTTTTTATCGACCAGTACCCACTCTAATGGATTTCCCATCGCCAAAGTCTATGGCTGGACCTCTCCGGAACCCTCAGCACAGGGCCCCATCGTGAACTTTAACCTCCTGAGAGATGATGGAACGTATGTGGGATACGTCGAGGTGGAGAAAATGTGCGAGCTCTTCAGAATTGAATTGAGGACAGGGTGTTTCTGCAACCAGGGGGCCTGTGACTCCTACTTGGGTCTCCCCAAGGAAGACCACAGTGCAGATTTAGAGTCCAAAAAATGTGGAGACGAATTTGATCTCCTGGATGGTAAACCATTGGGGTCTTGCAGGATCTCTTTTGGAAGGACCTCAACGATGGATGACGTGGAGATTTTCAAGCAGATGATCGAAACTTGCTTCATTTCGACTCGGACTCTCTTGGAAAAAAACAAATCCGGACATTCATCGCCGATAAAGAACCTCGGAACTCTCACTCATTTGTTTTTCTACCCAGTGAAGTCGTGTGGCTCTGCTTCTCCGAGAAGATGGAGATTGACGAAATCCGGTTTATGGCTGGATCGACAGTGGATGGCAGTGACTTCGGACGGAGCAGTCCTGACACAGAAGAGGCTTCCTGTCCTGTGTTCCTTGATTCCAGAGGTGACTGAGAACAACACATTGATGATTTCTTCCAGTTTCTCCAACGAGCAAATCGAAATCCCCCTCGATTTGGCTCCAGATACCAAGATACAGACAACTGTTTGCATAAATAACTTCACTGCTGTTGATTGTGGTGATTCTTGTTCCACTTGGTTCGAAAAATTACATCCTACAATTCCTCAGGGCATTAGATTAATCAGACAACTCGACCTCAATTGCAACAAGGACCAATCGAAGACATTCAACAACGTTGCCGATTACCTTCTGATAACATGGACTTCCATTAGAGCCATCGGAAAAGTTGTGAATCTTCCGGCAGAAGTGGTTATGGCGAGATTCAGAGCCAACTTCGTCATCGAAACAGGAGACGAAGTTCCCTTCGAAGAAGACAACTACAAGAAAATCTGGATTTCCGGAGTCGAGTTTGAAGTGACAGCAAAATGCACACGATGTCAGATGATCGCCATTGATCAGGAAACAGGTGAGAAGGACCCTAACGTGATGCTGGCCCTAAGGGATCTTAGGTGTGGGGACAAGGTAAGAACGACGGACTTTTCATGAATAAAGATGAAACTTCAGATAACTTTCGGTGTCTATTTACGCAGAATAACAGATTATCCTGTTGATATATCCGTTGGCAGTACTGTTAAAATTGATAGATAAAAGTAGTTGTGAGAAATAAAGCGGAAAAGTAAACCTGAACGAGTGAAACAAAAGAAAGAAGTGAATAGCATTTACTTGTCGGCAAAATTTAGGACGCTTCCAGGAACTTCTGGGAACCAATCTTTTTAGTGCATAGAGGTGGAGGTTAGCTGAACAAGTTAAGCTTTTAATATTTGTAATTACTGTTATTCTTGTCGAAATATTAGTCTTGAACTGTTGGGACATGTGACTGCTTCTACTTCACGAATACCGTCTGAATCGGAAAGCCAAGGGATTCTGCGAGAATATCAATCAGTCGATGGGCGAAGGTACGCTGTCTTACAACACCACAACAATTTGACTTCAAAAGCTCGATTCTGGTGATGATGGCCTCGACAACAAAAATTGTCCAATTGCCGAATCCAAGACCGATAATCCTTTCTTTCTGATCCGAATTGAAGAGGACCTGTGTCTTACTTCGTGTGAGCTAGGAGAGGAATTTTGGCGTCTATCAGACCAAAGAAAAATAAATTTAAAAGTTTTTTTGAAAAAAGAAATTGCCAAATTTCACCGCTTCAACCTAATTTTATAGATAAATTTCGAAGATAGCCACTATTTTTATTTTCCAAATACAAACAAAAAATTATATTTCATTAAGTCAGCTGAATATAGATTTTTCTTTAATCTTCGACAGGAGGATCCTCCGGCTCCGGATAGTTATCAGCCTAAAATATAATTGAGTTTATAAAATAAATAAATAAATAACAAACCAAGAAAGTGTCCAAAACATAGACCGGCACAATCAATCGGTGACTTCCCAGACGAGAGCTGAATGTTAACTTATTCAAAACTTCCTCAACTTTGTTGTTTGCTTTCCACTCCAAACGATTGCAACCGCCAATTGAAATACCAATAATTTCTCCAAAATCGCTTACAACGAGAGCACCGGATTCTCCATCAAGTGGAGGAGAGGTTCCACGAACGTGACCGCGGCTACTACGATCTCTACAAATAAGCATTTAACACTATCCAAAAATTTAATCATCCAAAATTTCTTTTAAATTTGATTAATTCAATTTAATGAAAAATTTGCAAAGAAAATTTAACGAAATTTACTTACTCTGAATAAATGTTTCCAAAGCTCGAAACAGCTGGATTTCCTTTGAATAGAGCAATGACATTATACGGCTTTCCGATTGTCGGAATCGTTCGCCTCGGATTATATTCTACAAGGTCTTGATTTGCGACGAAATATACGTAATCCGAATTCTTTGAAAAATCCACAACCTAAATTTATGTAGAGCTAATTTAATAATAGTTACTCTTTAATGAAATATAATAGTTTAAAAATGAAATTCCGAAAAATTTTAATTATTAAGAAAATACCTGCGCTTCGACTATCTTCTCCGGAAAGATGACTGATTGAAGTGACACTTTCTGATTCTTTTCAAGATTCTTAAATTGAGCGCCATGACGATAAGACATTGCCACACGCTTATGAACAGCACAAACGAGAGATCCATTAAGTGAGTAGAGCAAATCGAAGCGTTCCTTGAGCATTCTAAATGAATAAAAATGACATGTTGAATATGAATTTAAATCGATACCTTTGTTTACTTTCCAGCATAATCTTATATGAATTTAAATCGATACCTTTGTTTCCTTTCCAGCATAATCTTATACGAATTCACCGACGAGTTGTTTCCCATTAATCTAAAAAAATCATAATTAAAATGAGAATATCAACACCTATTTTCATTTTTCAATGAGTTTATTAGAAATAATATTTTAATTTAAAAAAGGAATAATGAGAATTATATATTTCAATACTTTTATTTCCTTATAATCAATCAAATCGTGGTAAGACACAATTTATAAAAATTACAATTTTGACGAAAATAAAATAACCAATATGATACGATGAAGAGAAACACCCCAATGAGTATCATTTTTGCTTATGTCTAAAATTACAATTCCACATAAATAAAAATTTAATGTCTATTATATACAAATTTAGAGGTGAAATAGCCGAAAAACGAGGCAAAAATTTTGAGTGGGGGATGAAGTTTCCTAATATTTCCCATTGAAAAATTAAATATCTAGATCTATTAAATCATAGCGTTTTTCATGTTTTATAGCGAAAAAATGAGAAAAAGAGATAAAATAACGAGATGAGAAAATTGGGAGAATGGGCTGTCCTAGAAATGGCTACTATTTTCTGTTTTATAATTATTAAATTCATAGGTACAACAAAATTAAGTTACATGAATTTATAAAGTTTAATGGTCTGCTAAAAGACCTTGGCGGAGCATAATGCCAGAAGCAAAAACAAGCGCGATTTTGAATAGCTATAGGAAAATTGAAACAATGGAAAATTTCTGTAAAAAAAATCATTTATTTATAGAAAAATTAGCATTAAAAATAGTGGGTTTTTGGGTTGGAACAGATTCTGACGCAGGTGGGTGAGGTTTGTGCTATTGAAAAAATGGCTTAATTTTGGTGATTTTTGCATTTATTTTATTAAATAGTTGGGTAAAATCTGTAAAAAGGTGGTGGTTTTTCAGGAGGTTTAGGGGTGGGGTGGGTGCGCTAGAAATGGCTATTGTATACTACTTCCTGTTGATATATCCGTTGGCAGTACTGTTAAAATTGATAGATAAAAGTAGTTGTGAGAAATAAAGTGGAAAAGTAAACCTGAACGAGTGAAACAAAAGAAAGAACTGAACAGCATTTCCTTGTCGCCTTGCAGGCTCTCGACACGAAAAGACCGGTTACTGTCGCCTGTGTCTCGCTTTCCATCTTCCGTCCTCAGCTCGTCGTCTCTGCCTTTTTCCCTCCGTTTCGCGTTTACTTCATTATAATTTTACAATTTTTTGTTATTTTTCACTGTTACAGGGTACATCCATCTGATTGCATCAGCTAAATGGCTCGTGGACCGAAGAAGCATCTTAAGCGCTTAGCCGCCCCAAAGCATTGGATGCTCGACAAGCTTGGAGGTGTCTTCGCTCCTCGTCCTATTCCTGGACCTCACAAGCTTCGTGAATCTCTGCCTTTGGTTGTCTTCCTCCGTAACCGTCTGAAGTATGCCCTCAACTACAACGATGCTCGCAAGATCTGCATGCAGCGCTTGATCAAGGTCGACAACAAGGTCCGCAGCGACATGAGATTCCCTGCCGGATTCATGGGTATGTTTCCACGAAGTTTACTCATTCATATATGGTATTTGCAGATGTTATCACCATTGAGAAGACCAATGAAACTTTCCGTTTGTTGTATGACGTCAAGGGCCGTTTTGCCACCCACAGGATCACCAAGGCTGAAGGACAATTCAAGCTCCTGAAGGTCATCAAGACCTGGGTCGGGGCCAAGGGAGTTCCTCACCTCTCCACCCACGATGGCAGAACCATCCGCTTCCCTGATCCCCATATCAAGAGAGATGACACCATTGTCTACGACATCGAGAACAACAAGATCACCGACTACGTCAAGTTCGAGTCCGGAAATCTCGCTATGATCACTGGAGGACACAACGTTGGTCGTGTTGGTATTGTTGGACATCGCTCTCGCCATCCTGGATCTTTCGACATCGTGACCGTCAAGGATACTCATGGTCACTCCTTTGCCACCAGGTAAGTCCATCTTCGGAGAAGGTCGGGGCCTCTAGAAGGCGTAAACTGCCGGCCGAGGTTTGTTAGGGCCTCCGTTCCTGAGCTGCAAAAGTCAACTATTTGTTTCAGATCGAACAACGTGTTCATCATCGGAAAGGGAAATCAGGCTCTTGTTAGTCTTCCAGCCGGTAAAGGTATCAAGCTCACCATTGCTGAGGAGCGTGATCGCCGTCTTGCTGTCAAGCGCACTGCGGCATGAGTTGATGTTTTGGTTTGTTTATTGTTGAAACGGAAGAATAAAGTAATTGCTAATTTGTTGATGGGGATGAGACGTTTTATGTCGCCGATTATTTTGCGACTGGGGAGATTGATTGAAAGTAGTGATTTCAAGATGAAAGTGGAGCTCAGAGTCAAGGATATCTGGCAGCTTCTCAATGGAGTTCTTTGTGTCTACAAGCCAAGAGATATCTCACTTACATCGCTGAAGAAGCGGATTGTAGAAAGGATAGTTGAGGACGGGAATAAACTGGATCAACCAGCAGTTCCAATGATCGAGATGCCAATCATTGAGCCTCATCCAATTTCCCAAGCCCTTGTAGTCGTTGGAAGGAAGAAACAACTAGATTATTCGCAACATCCCCTGATGGTTGGCAGAGCCTTCAGACCAGAAGATATCATGATTGAGGAAATCAACGATCTCGAAGTTTCTAGTTCCGGTGTTTGTCTTTTTGCAGTTGGACCAGAATGTTATGACATCGACAGGGTGAGGAGGAAAGCTTGGATCAACTCTTATCGATTAGAAGGTAAACTAGGAGAAGAGACCGATGGACACAGAGTCAAGGGCAAGATCATTGTGAAGGCAGAATGGGGTAAGTTTGAAGGTTTCCGCTGATTCTTACTTATGGTTGGATATAGATCATGTGACGAGACACAAGGTGGAGAAGTTGCTGACAAGAATCCGTGCCCAGTACAAAAGAATGTCTTTTAAACTAGCCGAAGTTGACCTGAACAGCCAAAAAGCTTTTGAAATCGCCAGAAGAGGGGCTCCGAAACCAAGGGTTTTGGACTGTCCTGTTGTTTATAATGTAAAAATTAGCCATTTCCAAACACCGTATTTTGGGCTTGATGTACAAGTTACGGGTGAAACTAATCACTTTTTGAGGTTTGACGGTTGCTTAAAGAACAATTGATAGATTTGTTTTTTAGAGCTTTTATTCATGAAATTGGACTTTCACTTGGAAGTACTGCTTGTCCGAAGAAACTCAGGAGGATCAGGACAGGTCCCCTAGGATTGGACCATGCTCTTTTGGATAAGGAACTGCAGCTCGAGAATATTCTCAAGAATATATTGATGTGCAATAAGGCCCTCGCTTTAGCTGCTAATGACGAGAAAGAGAGAGTAATCAAGGTAAAGAAAGTAGCGGATCTCGAAAGCAGCACTCTCGTGGATGAATTCAGACTCAGAGACAAGAATGTAGAAGAAGAAGAGGATTCTATGAAGATAGCGTGGGGAAGGGACTACTCGATAGTTTAAGATTGAGTTTCATAAAATTTGGAGCTACCAAGTTGCACCCAAGATTCAGAATTTGATTAGTTTGAAGATTGTATAATTTTGCAATAAAAAATCAGATTTGTGAAAAAGGTTGTTTCTCAATGAATATTGGAATCGACAGTATCTCAGGGATCAAAATATAGACAAGATCTTTGGATGTAGTCAACAACAAATCGTTTTCACAAAAATAAATTAGAGATTACAGATCATCAAGAGACGAGGAAAGAGGATGAATAATTGACAACAGAAGATCGGAATGGGAGCATAGATTCTTCAATGAAATTCAAATGACTGAGGGAGTTAATGCCTGATCGAGAAAAGTGGAAAATTCAGGAAAACAGACCCCTCACTCTCAAAACGAAAACCGTCTCGTTCGCTTCCACCATTTCAAATCATCCATTCCCTGTTCCAACAGTTTGTTCATACACTTTTCTTTGTCTTAGTGGGTTTTTCCGTGTTTACGTTTATATTTACACTTCCAAATATAGCTTCATAATATATACTAACATTGTACACAGCTTAAATAGTCTTCTCCGTTATTTTACAAACCTACACGTTGACGTCGTATCCAGTCGCCCTGTGGTAGTTTACTTTCCTTGGGACTGTGAATATCGTTTTGCAGCATCCTTTGCGGCATTCTTCGCGCCTTCTATTTTATCGCGGGTATTTTCTGAAACCTTTAATATACATGTAGGTTTCAGGATTAATTCTCACCTACTCCCCTCTGAGCCTTGTTCTTCATTTGCTCCCGAACCTCTTCTTCGGAGGTGATATACTGTTCCTAGTGATCGATCTGGTGAGTCCTTCCTTTTTTACGAAATACTTACTTTAATGTCATGGACTTTCTCCTTAGTTTTTTCGGCCGCATTATGAGTAGATTCTTTGACCTTTCCTGCGAGGTTTTCAGCACTTTCCTTGGCTTTGTGAGCTAGATCTTCTGCTTTTTCCTTGGCACCTTGGAAAATGCCCTTGTTGTCAAGCGCAGCATTGGTAATTAGTAATGTGCGCACCTGGGTTTGTTGCTGCCCTAAAAGATTATCAATATTGTTCCAAATCGATTTTAGGTTACTCACCACGGCGCACAGCAGCTACAGCGGCTTCGGTTCCAATACGAGTGAACATTTTAATCGTAGTCGTCAGTTCAGTAATTTTCTGAAACCAAGTGTTAGTAGAATTCTGAGCCAAACCCGACCGTCTCGCACTCTGCTGTTTGAGTAAACTGGCATTATTTTGAGGATTTCAACAACTATTTTTGTTTTCTGCTCTCTATGGCTTTCGTAATGGTGCAAAACAACTGAGAATTCAGAGATCTTTCAACCACTAAAGTGCTTCCAAACGTAAACAGCTAAAAATGTTTTCTTGGATTGATCTTTGAACTCTTGGAATATTTCTTGGATAGGGATTTTGTAACTTTAATAAGTTGGTAATTATTTCTGGTATATTGGCGCCAAAACTAGCCTTCGAATATGGCTTACGAAAGAGCCGCTGTCCGAGTGTCCCGTTTTTGCTCTTGTCGCGACCAGCCTGTTCACTCTACTGTCTTGGCTTGGCGCTGACGATGCGCGCCCGATTTCCTTATCGACGTTTGCTACGTTGTAATTCTCTTGAAATATGTAAAAAAATGTCTAAACTCCTTCAATTCTTTATAAAAGTTGACGATTTAGTTGATTGAATGTCGTGCGCGTGTTCATCGGCCCAACTTTGGTAATCGAACTCAGTTTGCGGGTAGAAAACTGGTAATATGGACAGAAGTACTGTCCCCGCTCGTATTGTAATTGTCGGAACGTCTACTATGAAATTAGCCGAGCGGTGAGTTTTTGTCTGCCAAACTTGGGTCGATGACTTCGTACGCGTTGATAATCCGGATTGAATGGTTTTAGATTCAAGCGAATTGATCAGGAGATGGCGTCCCGCAAGCCGAAGTCCTTCTTGTACGACGACTACATGAGTGCTGGAAATGGTGGTTCCATGTACGCAGATCAGATTGAGAGAAGAGGTGTTCGTAGTTACCGGGATTTGGACTCCTTTGACGATGCGATGGAGGATGATGCGGTCCCTCGGTCGAGGATGCGTGTTGCCGGCTCTCGCCCCGTGAGGAGAGCGGACCCCATCTATGGGGCCGATGGCGCTGTCTTTGAGACATCCAATCGAGGCCGTCGACCAGGCGGTCGTGGCCGTCGGCCTCATCCGGCATACGCCCTTTTAGAGGCTGGGTCTCCAATCAGACGTGTTGCTCGTCCACGAGTTCGTCAAGAAATTGTTGAGGTTTGTTGAAGTCAATTTGTTCTATTATTCTACGGCTCCTGCCAACTTGGTATTGTAACTTGATGTGCAAGGTTTCTATTTAGTATGTGACTGAGCGAATTCCCGCTCGTCGTCCGGCGACTCGTGTGATCCGCCGCCCAGCGTAAGTTTTATGACTGCTCCGAGAACTGAGTGCTTATCCTCCTGTTTTCAGCGTCCAGCGAGTGATCACCAAGATTGTGAAGCGACCAGCCTTCAAGAAGGGTATTGTGAAGAAAGGAAAGCCCGGCGGTAAGAGGAACCCTTCCGACATCTTGTCCAAGGGAAAGAACAAGAAGACTCCTCGTGTCGACTTGAAGGCTGAAGATCTCGACACTGAACTAGAAGCTTATATGAAAGGAAACAAGCACCCCCGCGTCTCTGCTGCTGAGTGAACGAACATCCAATTTATTTATGGTTTGTATCCTGTTTTTGAGGATCTCCTGTCAGTCCATGTAGTTGACAGACCTCTATTTGTGCGATATCTATGAAGTTTTTACCATAATTTATTGTGACGGGGAATGATCATTCGGAAACAGAGCTGATGACGGAGTTGATGACCTCGAGCTGGTCGTCCCACAGCCATCTCAACTCGGGGTTGCAGACGGTCGATCTCGCATGGTACTTGCTTGCCAGCTCCTCCAGAATCCGAAGTCCAAGTTGGTCTGCTTTCTCCTCAATGGTCTCACTCTCTTCCTCGTCGTAGACTATTCTCTGCCAGTCCTTAAGTTGGGCCCGACTCATGTGGAGAATCATGCAGCTCTTCTTGATCCCGTAACTTATTACGTCGTCGCTCCCATATAAAGTGCTGAAACGAGCGATGAGAGATGCCAATAAAACAATTACTCACCAAGGGAAGTTGGCTTCTCTGACAACTGCTTCATTTTTCTTGTCAATCTTGAATCCAGTTTTTGAAGCAAGGGCAAGTAGAAGATCAATACTGATGATCACTCTATTGAAGATGTTCCCAGGAATTCTGAACCCGTATTCAGTCCAGAGTTTGGCATTGTCGTGAGAGCCATAACAAACGTACAATTGTTCTTCTTCGGGAACTGCCTTGGAAGTCGTCACTCGGTAACTTTGGGTATGCTTGTCGAATCCGGGATTGCATTGGAAATTCGGATCATGGTTCATCATATCCATTAAGGGGATCACGGTTAGATTGTCTCCATTCGTCGAATCCACAAGTGGATGAGGCTGATTTTCGCAGTAGATACATCTGGTATTGACGACGTGCCAAGACCAAAGAAAGTGGTTATCGTCTAGATCTTTCACAAATGGTTTGAATTTTTCTTTTATTGCTTTGATTTCTGATTTCTGCTTCTCAATTTGGGTCCTTGGATCGAGAGGGATAGCCGTCAGGTCTAAATCAGGAGTAGAAAAAAGTGGAGTTGAGAATTTCCTCGGCAGGACATCCAAGTAGGGTTTCCAAGAAGAATCTGGTTTCAACGTCTCTAAATAGAAGAACAAGACAAGGACTTCAAATGGTTCTAGCTTCACTTCACCGAAATTCTCTTCTAAGAGACTCGAATAATCTGTCATCTCAGCAATCAATCCTGCTGTCAGCATCATCTTCTTCGGGATCTGAAAGCTGACCAACTCAGTAAATTAGCGAAATTCGTCTTGGACAGTGTCTAGAAAAATAAAACCAAGAATTTTCTAGAAGTTATTCAAGCTTGCTTCTGGTCTTTTCAAGAAAACAAACCTCAACAACTGCTTCATTATTTCTGATAACTGTTTTAGCAAAGAATCCATAACCCGCTTCTGGTCCACAATACCTTAGTTCCGCAAGAGGGGCTTTTATCCCATTCTCATCACACCACTCCTTGAATTTTTCCAATTCAAAGGTTCTCCGTTGATTTTCTGACATGCAATAAAGTTTCCGACTCTAAAATTAACTCTGCATTAAAGAAATCAAAACATTCAAATTCTCGCAAAAACTACGGCTATCCATAGATCATAGCTCAACTACGTAAATGAGCAACAAAAGTGTTCGCGGGTGCAAACCGAGCTAGCTTCGCTTGCTTTCCCAGGTTCTCGAGCACTTGACTGGTCGAATAAGCTGCCAATTCTTTTGTTCCCCAACAAAACTCGGAGGTCCATTCAGATCCAGCAACAGGATAAACAATTTTTAAAATGAAAGAAACGTTGAGGTTCACGTGATCCTCTCGTTGTAAAACTCCACTTAATGGCTCTTCATTGATTCAACAAAACACAAAATAAATTTAAACAAGAGTTCTACTCGAAAGTCTAACAATTACCCGCAACTATCGCAATTCCCTGAGAGATTTTTCTTTTTTCATGGTGATTGCTAGTCGGATTGCTTCTATCTTCTTCGTCAGAGATTCATGAAGACGACGGATCTTCATGACAATTGTTTTTGTGGACCCTTCCATGAGTTCTGGGTCATCTAGAGTCTTCATCACCTCATCTATCGGAACTTTCTGGAAATAAACTGTTACCCACAAAATTCGAAATAGACAACAAACTTTTCCACCAAAGACGGATTCGCCATTCTTCATACTGGTCGAGACATCCTCGTACACCACTTGATCGATTATATTCCCAACTAGAAAGACGATGTCCTCACAGTTTTCCCTGGGTAATCCAATCGAATTCATACTGTTCACCATTTTGTTCAACTGGATTTCGGACTCGAGTTCCATTTCCTCATACTCATAAGGATTATTGGTAAACGATAGAGGCTCTGTTGTATTTGACTCGACTGGATAAAGATTGCAGACTTTACACGTCTTGTTGTGGGGAAGTCCTCCGATCTTCGAAGTTCCCAATCCAGTGGCCTTGATCCTGTCGAATCTGCCCCAGGAGATCGGAATAGATTCGGTGTAGTACATCTCCACCCACACTTTCTTGCTCACATAGAACTCGAATCCTCGGTGGGACTTGATGACACCGATGAAGGGATTATTAGGATGAAGTGGGATTAATTGAGCTCTGCAGAATTGATCTGTCTTTGATTCCTTGACACAAACCACAACAGTAACGTAATGGGTTTGTGTATTACAATCTAGAAACGGATAAAATAGGAGATTTCACATGTAGGAAACTCACAGAAGTCGCTGAAATAAAAATTCACTCTATCTGGATGCAACAAAACCTCAGCTGGTAAGGACATTCTAATATTTCCAAAAGGAGACGATGAAGGCAGTGCTCCGGAAGGCAGCAATCTAGCAGAGAAAAACAATCCATATATAGCTCCGTTGATCGGAGAAGCAGCCTGTCCGTTCTCGTCTTTGATATACTTGATCATGATCGAGTTGGATGTCTCAACAATGTCCTGCCAATAATATTCTGGCTTGCATCTGTAGAGAATTCTGAACGGATGAACATTCGACCTTCCGTCGCCACAGAAACTCAGAGCTCTCTCCAGAAGTTGTTCCATTTCGGCTATCGAGAATGCTAAGAACGAAAATTAGAACATAAAAACATTAGAACGACCTACTTGCTTTTATATTGACTTTCCCAGAAGCAACGTCCAATCCATTAGCACTCCGAACCTTGAGTTCGACATCGTAGAACATTCCCGGAGTGCTTTTCCATATGAATTCCTCAATCTCTGGAGAAGGATTCACAGATTCATGGAGTTTTTCACCCTCATAGATTTTAAGTGTATAGAGCATGTCCGTTCTTTCTGAAATAAACATAATAAGAATAAAATGACATATGAAAGCTCACCGGACGGCTCGATCGGGATGTTCCACTTGACTCCACATTCCTTGGCGCTCTTCCAGGATAGAAATGAGATCTTCAGAGGGTGTGATGGAGTTTCAAAATCCTTCCACAGGTCCTGATGAGATGCACTTAATTGGACCTTGGGAGCGACGGTTCTCGGAGCCCAATAATCAACTCTGTCCAGAAGATTCGGTCTTGACGTCTCCAACATCAAAGGAGCTCTCCAAAAATCTCCATTAGAACCGAATTCATATGAAGATAACGTCGATGTAGCTTCCGGGACTAGACCACTTTGAGGAACGAAGTTATTATATAATCTGTTCGGAGTAGAATAGGGAACTTTCGGTCGACGGACCGGTCGATAATTCAAGTCTTGATTCGCCCATGACTGCCAAGAGTTGCCTGTATTCCACATTGATTAGGTCTGTGGAAAAGAGAAGGTTGTTCATCGGATCGGATAAGGAAGAGATCACTCATCTGATAGGAAATTTATTGCAATTTTTGCAAGTGGTCGTTTGGCATTGACGCGATAGATTGCCAAGGAAGATAAAGTCAGATGCTGTAAACAAATCAAGGTCAATTCGGCTTTCTAACCCTGATTAGACTACTTACGAATGGTCTTCAGTCATTAAAAATAGGAATTTTCTAAATCAAATCTAGAATTAATGAAATTGGAAGTTGGACAGTGTCTAAAAATCAGTATTTTAATTCACACTTAAGATTGGTGTTGTATTCATTTTTATTGAAATAGACTTCAGATCCCTCCATCCGAAGCTTTCTTTTGTTCTTGACCATTTTTTCCTATGGATTTTGAAAATGTTTGTTTTTATCCAGATGGTTATCACAATGTATCCGATGATGTTAAAAGAAATGTCTTGCAATCTACTACTGTTTCGATTAATACCTGAATAAAAAACAAAATCAGAGAGAAAGCAACTGATAATTATAAAAGCAATCTAAATAAGATTTTTTATTTCGAAAAATCTAATATGATGGAAAATATGAAATGTCTCATTTGATCTCAACACAAATATTTGTGAACCGGGAATTTCTTCATTTCGAATAATTACCATTACTAATATTTCCAATCACTTAGATTTATGAACTCAATTCTGGAATCAGTCAGAAACAGAGCACGAGGTGTCTCTGGGCTCCACTGACATCGACGGAGATCTTTCTCCAACCACGTCCTGTATCGTATACGGCGAGGTAGGTCTGCACTCGTGACAACAATCGAAACAAGGACAGATAGCCCGGATGCATTTACAAGCGATGGAACGATCTCCGGATTGACTTACAGTGGTCTTCTTGATAGAGTAGATGATGGAGCCGGCTATTACGATGAAGAACGAAATCAAGTACAACGGTTTGAATGTGTAATGAAAGATGATTATTCCAGCGAGGAGAGAATAGAAATCTGCTGTCAAGGCTGCTAAGTTGAACATCAATGCCGACGTTTTTTCTACAACTATAGAGACCATACTGTAGAATGCGAACATGGAGATTGTGAAAAGGGCGTAGGCGAAGATGATTGTCCAATTCCAGTTCACTTCGGCGATGTTCCGATGTTCGAAAATCGCGCTAAAAGATAGAAATAAAAAACATTCTCGGTAAATTAAGAAACTCACAATTGTACACCACTAATCAATGACCCGAAAATCCCGATAAACCCGAGGTACTCAAATCTGTCGTGTTCTTTGACTAGGAACTCTTGACTCACGTTGCTGATCCCGTAGAGGAAGGTGCTGACGATACACATGAGGTCCCCCAACAACGGGTTAGGACCATCTCCTTGGTTTTCGCTAGTGGCGTCGGCGTAAATGACACAAGCAAGTCCGACCATGCAGACCGCTACACCTGAAATTTGGAAACTAAAAGTTTTACACAAGGAAATAACTTACCGACAATGTGGGAGATCAAGTACCTTGTTGAGAGGAATAGAAAGCTTAACACCATAACAATTGGAATAGTTGAGCAATCCAGGAGTTGAATACTCGTCAGATATGTGAATTGATATGCGTAGACGATTATATAGTTCGCTTCGACGTCGATGATGGCGATAATGAAGTACTTCCAGCCTCGAGCCCGCATCACTGATATCAGGTTTTTGTCTCCATTGCGAAATATCAGCACTATTCCATAGACAAAAGCGAGGAAGAAGTAATTGAGGAAGTTCTGAGCTGTAATTAAATTGTTAAAGAAGACAAATTCCGAAATTACTACGAGAAATCAAATTAATTTTGTCTCGACACGAATGTCTGGTATGTTTTATTGGTAAATTTAAATTTCTGGAATTTCTTCTTGTTCGTTTTCCTTTTCTATATTCTTTGAAATACTTTTGTTTTCTTTGTACCCCATAGTATTTACTTTTTCGAGATTTCAACATCCCCATGTTTTTCTTCTGATAATCTTGGGTAACTTACCAGCTGGTGCGTTATATCCATTGTTACTGAGAAGTTGGGAACCGATCGCGGTGCCACAGAGACAAAGGGACATCAATTGCCCCATACCCAGTGCTTGAGTTGTCCTCCTAAATTCATTTTTGTATAAATTGGCTTGTTTTGCAAGGAGTATTAGTTACCAAACATTTTCGTCGTCGCAACAAGGCATGAACCGAAAGTTGTTCAGTTCCGAGTCTGAATCTACTGGAAGACCTGGGTTTTGCACTGGGACAACCGTCCTGGAAAGTGGAGTGTTATCGTGATTTGTACTACCTCTGCGTGAATTCCACGTGAATGCGATATATGAACTTTTGGTTTGTAGGATGAATACAGATACCCAACCAGTCCCTGCTTTGATGACAAAGAATCAAAGAAGACGTGAAAAACAGGAGAAGGTTGCTCAAGCTATAGAAGACCACAAGTCCGCAAAGAAGGTGGACGCCAAGGTTCTTTTTTCCGAAAAGTATACCGAGGCATCTGAGAACTTCCTCGCCCAAGTTGATATTCCGGAATACAATGGTCAACTTCCGACATACGTGATGTTACTCGCTCGTGACATGGTTCAGAATCTCCTCCGAGGAGCTCGATCGAATGCAGAAACTAATGGTCACCAGAAAATTACTGTTGCTGATGTGAATACTGTCGGAATCAAGTATTTTCGTGGTGGGAAAAAGCCAAGACAGCAAGTTGTCAATACACTCCATCGACAAAAGATCCCGACTACTCTGGGAGGTCCATTGCACCTGCCGAGCACCGCCCATCTCCTAGTTGAAAAAGAGTGGGAGAAGTTGCCGAACCGCTCGAATTCAGCCCAAACACAGTCTTCCAGACCTCAGTTGATCATCAGGTCGGTGAATGGAGAATGTGCTGCCAGAATGCTAAGAGACACAAACGAGGTAGATTATGATTAGAGTAAGGTTAAAGCCAGCATATTCGTGAATTTCTATTTGATAAACTCAAGTTTTTTTAATTTCCAGACTAAAACCAACCTCGCAGGAGGAGTCGTAGCGGTGTAGACACGATTGGGCTGCTCGATGGACTTGTAGCTGGGAGGTGGAGGATTTTGCTCGGTAATAGCCATGGTTAGGGAGGTGATAGTATCGTTACTTTTGGAGTCTTTCGGGATCATCTCGATTTTGTCTAAGCATTTCTGCTGAAGTTTCGACATTTGCGATCAATCCCAAGATAGTCGACTGATAAGGAAACCAAAACACCAAGTAGCTCTTTTCAAGAGAGCTACGGAGACACGATAACAAAGAAGTATTAAAGGGTAAGTGATCTGTGATGAACTTTATAAAAGTTGAAAGTTTTTTCATGGCGCGGAAAATACTTGTGGGGATTTACAATGAAAAACAGTAGAAATGGAAATGTGTTTATACTGGAAATGATCGATAATGGGAAAACCAAAAACAAAAAATGTCAAAGAAAAGTTTCAATAGAATAGATAATTCTTCGTCTGGGGGCACTAGGGTCTAGACAAAGAATAAGTAGAACTGGTCGATGGGAATTTTTGAGAATGATATATCCTACACGAGATCTTTCTGATCTTCCAGGAAAGTTCTCTCTTGAAATCTAAAATCTTCTGACAACTTTCACCTATTACTTTAATTGGGCTCTAAATTTGAACCTCAATAACCTTGGATTCCATCGAGGAATATTCAATAGCTTCTCAAAAGTATTTTGAATCTCATCAAAACGCCTGGTTCGATTCTTGGCTCGGATTAGACCAACTGAGCTTGGTTCGAGTCAAATTAGCTGCAATTTGCCACTTTACAACATGAATTAAGATCGATCAGTCCCAGCAAAACCTGACTAAAGCTAGGAATATCCGCAAACACTTGTCAACTCGGTCTCGCGGCCTTCGTGGCGGGACTCAGGCGAAAGAGAGAAGCGGAATGACTTTCGCGAATCGCTGTTGTTCATTCTTCCGTCGATGAATTGAGGATTTCCTCTTCTGTTTTTTGAGTTTATGTTGATTCCCTCGTGATCCGCGCTGTCTGAATTATATAATAGCCCTAACTTGATGAAGATAATGCGTGCTATCATTCGGTTTCAATGAGTTTTTCAAAAATGATGACAATCATCTTTTCAGACCTCAATTCACCCCTGTCTTAAATAGACCGAAATTCACTCAAGATGGTTCAGGAAAGCACTATGATATGGTAAGATTCTTAATTGCTCTGGGTTTGATATATAGATTCCTGTTTTAGCATCGACAATTCCGAGTTCATGAGGAACGGAGATCTTACTCCAACCAGACTCCAGTGCGAGCAAGAAGCCGCCAACATGGTCACTATGTGCAAGCTGAGAAGTAACCCTGAAAACGCCGTCGGTCTTCTTTCTATGGCCGACGACGTCAAAGTGCTTTCAACAATGACTCAAGAGGACCGCAAGCTGTTCTGTAAGTTGCATGAAGTCGAGTACGCTGGAACGGCCAAGATCGTTCCTGCTATCAAAGTTGCTCACTTGGCTCTGAAGCACCGGCAGAACAGGAACCATAAGATGAGAATCATTCTTTTTATCGGCAGTCCTGTTGAGGGAGTTGAGGACTCTGAGTTCGTCAAGTTAGCCAAGAAGCTGAAGAAGGAAAAGGTGAACGTCGACATTGTTTGTTTTGGGGAAGCTACTGAGGAATCTTCTGTTTTTGAGTCTTTCGTCAATACTTTGAATGGACAGTGAGTTTATTTGACGTTTTTACACAGTGCTAATTTCATCGTTCAGGGACGGTACTGGATCGAACTTGATCGTGGTCGGTGGAGGTAACAACCTCCGCGAGGCTTTGGCTCTTTCTCCGATTTGTCGCGCCGATGGAGGTACTGGTGCTCCCTTGGTTAATCCGGGTGCTTTCGATTTCGGCATGGACGGCGAGGAAGATCCCGAACTGGCTCTTGCCTTGCGTGTTTCCTTGGAGGAACAACGCGCTCGTCAACGTCAGGAGAACGGTGAGGCTGAGCCAGAAGCCGGAGGTTCTGCTGGAGGATCCTCCAGTGTTGCTGCCTCGGTTGCTGCTCCATTGAGCTTGGAAAGCGTCGATCCGGCTGCCATGACTGAAGAGGAACAAATCCAACTCGCCCTCCGTATGTCTATGCAAGATGTTGTTCCTCAAGCCCCTTCTGCTCCTGCAAATGCCCCATCTGCCAACGAAGCTTCAGAAGAAGCGATGGAAGTCGACCCACCACGTAACGAGGACGACAACGCTGACAAGAAATCAAGCGAGGAGAAAGATGAAACCGGAAAAAACTAAACAGGATTCGGGAACATGTAATTGGTGACGTTTATTTATTGTTCTTTGTGGATAATTTAAAATTTTATTGATGAACTGCTTTTGTACAAGTAATTTAAAGTTACAAACTCTAGAGAAGTCCAGTTTCGTATTCGAGACCGAACTTTTCGAGCAGGGTGGTATCAATGTGGAAGATTCCATTATCACCCCAATGAGATCCAAAGCTGTTGATGGCAGTCCAGTAATGTCCCTTCTCGTCTTCTCCCCATCCGATTACTCTAACTACGTGCCAGTAGACGATTCTGTCTGTGAAGTTCTCTTCGGGATATGGATGGAACACTCCGCTTTCGTAATGTAGGAATTCTTCGGTTACGGGGAAGGCTAGAGTAGTGGGTCCGAAAAGATAGATTTCTTTTTTGATGATTGTTCTGATTTCATCGAGGGTCAAGGGAGTCAAAGAGGTTTCGTTGAAATGTCCGACGATAGAAGGCATGTCGACTCTTTCCTTACCTTCTTGATCGACGGTCATTCTTCTGGGGAACATGGTGTAAGCAAGGGATCCGAAATATTTATCGTCTTCATATTTATTCTTGTAGTAGGTGCTCTGACATCGTCGGATGCAGGTTCGTCTGTATTCGGCATCAGGGTAAGTTTCTGGAGAACAGGGGGTCCCACAACTGATGTCGACACTGTAGGGGCGGCAACCGTCTCTGTTTCCTGTGACTATGCCTTCCTTCGCCCAGTAGACCAAGGCCTTGAGGGGGTCTCCTCCATAGCAGTTGCCGCAGACAGGACAACATCCGAGGACATCCTCAACAGAAAGCCAAGTCTTGACAGTTCCGTTCGATTGGATACAGGCTCTGTCAGAAGCGACTCCAACGGCAGAAACCGCGAAACAAGATCCACAGCCTCCTTGATTAGGGATGTAGTGGATACTGGGGCAGTTGGTCCATTTCTCTTGAGCATTAAAGGCTTTGGGAACTTTATCGTCAGGGAATTCTTCCAATTGTTGGAGATGGTCCTTCATCTTGTCCGAATCAAAAAACTCATTGAGGATAGAAATATATTCTTTGATAGCAGTGGAGTTCCTGAGGGTCTTGTAGTTATAGTCGTGGGTTTTAGTCGCGAAAGGATTAAATTTAGCCTGAAAAATTCGAAAGTTGAAATGTCTGAGTACTGAACTTTTTCCAGCGAAAATATTAACAGGGGTAATCATGGACAATATCCAGAAAATTAAAACTTGTAAATTTTCATACGCTATCCAAGATACATTTCATTGAAACTTACTTTCCATCTGACATCGGGAGCATTGTTGATTTGATTGATCATGCTTCGCATGTAGGAATGGGTCTCCTTGGTCTCTTTCCTCCTCTGTTCATGCTGAATATAATACCCTAATCCAGCTACAGTCAAAGCAATACCTAGCAGCAGAAAAAATATAATTCCGAAACAGAACAATTTCCTAGACGAACCAGAGCTCGGCATGGCCAGCGGCGATTGATGGGAATGCTGAGAGTAAAGTCGATCTTCGTCTTTCTTTTTCATCCTGGCTGAAATTTTGAGTTTAAAAACAAGCTACGCCATAGGGCAGAGTTGACAAATGTCGTTCAAGATGGGTCAAAAGTTGATTAACTGTCCAAAAAATCAAAGGCTACTCAAAAATATGAATGACTTTTGGAAATCAACAGACGAACAAAACAAATGGAAACAATAGGAGATAATCCGCGAAAAATTCCTAATTTTGGAATTTTTAAACATTATCCAAAATGGTTCTCGTTTAATTTTCGATGAAAGGGATTGGGAACAGTGTCCAGAAAGCTCAAATTTCTAGAATTCCTAAACTATTCAAAATTACTCTAGCAGGATTTCTCGAAAAAAAGAAGAAAACACCGAAATTTCTTATTCATGCGATATCTAAAACTCCCCCCAATTTTATTCCAGCGGTCAAAACAATTCTTCTCACAGATTTTGCGATTTTCTCGAGACAACATGACTTCTCGGAGTTTCCCAAATCTCAGAAAAGCACCTATCTTTGTCAAAAAGGGTCAAAGTTTGAATAATCCTTCCTCGATCCGCTCTCGAAAATACCCTTCTGCAAAAATTTAAAAAAGAATCATTTGCGACCAGAAAATGTCCAAAAAAGTCGCTACCAACCACTCTTGCGCAATCCAGAGGCGCAAAAGAGAAGAATAAGCAGAGATTCAGAATGATTTGACAAGTTTCGGACCAGTTCCGATTCAGATTGTCCGATCGAAAATTGAACGCCCCTGGAATGAAACTGATCGAAATAACAAACAATGAAAGCATGAATGAGGAAGTTTTAAGAGGCTCTTCATCTGAAACTGAAACTTTTCCGGTTTTTTGTTAGTATTTGTGAATTCGAAACTAAGTAATTAAACAAAATTTGTTTATTCTTTGACCAGAAATCACCGGATGGGATTTCGCGTCATGGGAAGATGATTAAAAAGATCAATATTGATTTAAAAAATAAAAATCAGGTTTAAAAAATTCGTTTTTAGGAAAATTCGTAAAAAGTGGAGTTAGTAATATATACGACCAATTTCAGAAGCTGTCAAAACTGTCCATCTTGTCGGCAAACAAAGAGGCGAGAAAGTTTCGAATTTATTTAGTCTGATTTTCCGTTACTCGATTGCTGTCAGATTCGAGTCCACCTATTGACTTCTTAATTACGTAATAAGCATGAAAAATAAACAAGTGACCATCGGTCGATAAACTATCAAAAACCAACGTATTGGAATCAGATAACAATTACAGCAGTTAACGAAGTACCTCGGTAGACAAAACAAATTTCCTATGATATTTTCTCCGAAAGTTTATTTTGGTTCCGAAGCATTGCACAGAAGATTCCAGAATAAAGGTCCAGACAAGAGAATACTCTCAGACTAATTCCCCAAGTCCCATTTAGTCTCTCTTTTCCGATCGGAATTTAACTTTGTTTCATTTTGAGAACCTCATCAATCAGTTTCCATAAAAGCACCGTTAATCTGATTTGCTTCTTCGGGGGTAAATCGAGAATCAAGGTAATCGGCCTTTGTAATCCAGATTAGGAAATCATTACAGGCATTTCTGGATAGTGTACGCAAAATTTCGATTTGACAATTTTGAAGACACTATCTGGAAGTGCTTCTATTGAAATTGATTGAGAATAACCTTGGATGTCTGGAGAATTCAGAACAAAAATTTGTAATCCAAGTTCAACTTTGGAATTTCCTACTTACAATTGTTTTGGTCTCGGAAAGTATAAAAGTGGAAATTTTGCGAATACTGTCTAAACTTGCTTCTAATGGAAATTATCCTGAATAGCATCCGGGATATTGTAAAATAGAGACTTTCCGGAAATTCTCGTTTTGTTCCCAACGACAGTAATCTTGGATAGTGTGGAAGAATAACACAATTCACAGAGACTACCGATAGTTCTATCGAATAAAACATTTAGTTTTTGATTATAAAACCTTACATCCCTGACTGCTCCAAAACCTCAGGAGTCCTCTCTCTTCCGGAGGTGCTTGACTTCTTCTTCTCATCTTGGACTATTAGTTTTATTTATCTTTTTGAACGATACTTTGAACCATCGTAGAATCCAATCCGGATCAGTTCCCGTTCTTTCTTCCTGGATGGTTTCTTTTGCCGTGAAATATTTTGAATAGTTTCGATCTTTGTAGACAAAAGATCTCCGATAAAAATATAAACGGAATAGTCTGCAGACGAGATTTAATGTTTGTCTGCAGATTCTAATGAACGAAATAGATTAAAATAAAATAAGTTAAATATTTAATTTGATCAATTTTTAGAGAGTAGATTGCTGCGACGTGGAGAACATCTTTCCGTGTTTCTCTGTGTTCTCCGCTAAAGCTCTAGAAACGGTTTTTGGAAGTGCAAACAATCAGTCGGTCTCATAGGACTAGGTCGAGCTTGAATTGCATCCCAAAGACCGACTTGATCACTTTCCTAAATATTAGGCCTTCATTGTTAGTGAATTCGTGGCATTTTGCGTGGCCTAATTCATGAATTTTGCTGTGTTTCGAAATTGTCTGGTTATTGGAAGCTGAAATCGCAAACTCTACCGAAAAAATCTCTGATAATCTCTAAAAAGTCGTGATTTTCTCATTTTCTTGAGTAAATATAAATTAAGGAGCCATGAATAGTGTCTAGAAATGCATCAAATATTTTCAGACAATATCCAGAGCCGTTTTTACTGATGAAAACCGAAATCTTTCCTTTCGGTCATTATTTTCGGTTTCTTGACCTCGAAATTTCTTATTTTTGAAATTTAAAATTCCGATATTCTTCCAGTTTTCCATCGTCTGATTCACTTTTCCACCAGCAGTTTTCTTTTTTTGCCATTTGTCCAGACAGTTTAGGCCAGACAAAGACAAACTGACCATTGTGAACTGGTCTGAATTCTCCTCTTCATCTGGCATTCCGGTCCAAAGTGCCGCAAAAGCTGTCGGTCAGTCCGTCCTTGCTCCTCTGGCAAAAAGCTCTTTTTGCTGCAGTTTCAGTTTTACTTTTTTCATCAATGTGTTCTTTGTTTTTTCGTTAAGTTTAATGGTTAATTTTCATTTTCCTTCTGTAATTAACTTGTCGGACTATTGAATTTTTGCTAAACTCATTGCAAGAGACTTTTTTCTGCAGTTTCGAAATTCGGAATTTTAAAGTGTTTATGAAGGTTGTGAAATCCATTCTCTAGCAGAATTGGGTTTTTTCTTCTTGTTGGCTCAGAGCTTTAATTTCGATCATGACAAATTTGAAAAATTAATATTCTTTTTCTGACAATTCTTTTTGAATTTCAAATTTTAATGGTGAATGTAATTTTTGAAGTCGAGGTCTCGAATCATCCTGAATTCCAATTAGATGAGACAACATGGCATCTGGAAGTAATTTCTCATTTTATTTTTCCTCTTTTCCTGTGCCCTTGATTTTGAAGGAACATTATGACTAATTACAAAGACGTCAGAGACTTAAAAAATAAAAAATAAAAAATAAGTTATTTCTGGAAATTCTTTCTTTGTAGTCTCTCCTTTTCCATCTTACCAGTATTGTGTAAAAATAGAATAAATCCACTTTTTCCATCTTTGTTCTATACAAGTAAAGTGTCAAATATTTAACTTTCTTTATTTATTTACCCAGACTTAAATCTTGTTCTGGACGTCCAAAAACCACCAAAGTTATTACGTGTTTGACTTCCGTATTCGTAAACATCTGTACCACTGATGATGCGTTCCCTGGACTAAACTTGAAAAAATCTGTTCGGCCCTTTGAGGATTATTTGTTTATGGCATTCGTTGATCGTTGGTGTCAAAATGATCACGTAGGAAGCCTTGTGTCTCGGGACAACTTTTTTGTTGATCTTTTCATATTCGGTCATAAGGGTTGAAAATGTTCTTGAACTCTTGTCTGTCAGATTTAATGAAGAAGAGAGAGTAGAAATTAATTCTTAGTAAGATGATATCGGTTGGTGCTGTGTCTCTTTTATTTTTAATTTTTAAAATGATTCTATTTTGTTGTGCAATTTCAATAATTTTCGGCGCCAACTTCCTTATCTATGTTGTCAATAATTTAGCTCATTGATCTTTTATCAATTTGTTTGAAGTTTGCTGACATCATGAGAGCTTCTTGTGACCTTATTTCAACAGAAGCTATTTCGGATAGTGTCTGAAAATTCTCGACATTTGAACCTTTCAATACCATGTAATTTTCGATTGAAATTTCAATAAAGCAATCTTAGGCAATAACTGAAAAACAACACCTTTCGAAATATCTATACACTATCCAATTTTGCTTCCGCTGATTAAAGACTAATCCCAATCCGTCACCTGAAATTGTTTTTTAAAGGGTTTTTGCTCAATTCGTACAAACTTGGACATTCACATGTAGAGTTTTGTTTTCGGTCCAATAATCGCCCAGACCAAAAAGTCATAGAGATTAAAACATCTGATGTTAATGACCCAGTTTCACCAAATACAATTTTGTTCATTGGTTCCGGAAGCCTTTTTGCCTGTCTCATCTTCTCAAAGAGGATTTAAACGAGTAAATAATCCCGAAAATTACAAACAGCACGTGGGATTTCTTTTTTCTAAGAGAAAAGAGGGTCTTGGAAGCTTCTCGATTCCTTTAAACTTTTTAAAGTGTTTTTCGCAAATACTCTATTGATTATTGTTTTATCGTTCAGTGTGATAATTCTTTTTTTCAGACCCTTGAATGATCAAGTGCCTTCATCCGGCTTGCCAACAACTCGACGACTACGCTCCCATCGAGTCCCCTGGCTAGCCAAGATTCTCAGGTCTTCAAGGACAAGTGATTAACTTTTAAAAATCATTTCTGGATCGTCGATTTGATTACCGAAAAGTGAATTTTCTTCAAAACTGATTGTTATCGCCGTGGAGCCACTTTATTTCTTTTTTGTTCGGGAGAGAGACGAACCAAAGACAACTAGTCTGGTGGCAAGTCCAACTTTCTTGATCTCAAGTTTTTGGATGATCAAGCTGTTTTTCTTTTGAACGACATCGAGGAGGAGTCAATCAAGATGAGTCTCAAGTCTCCCCCGGAATCCCGGAAAAATGTGAGTATTTATAAAGCTAGAATCTCATAGAAATCTTTTTGAAAAATCTTTGATCGAACGTTCTGAAAATTTGTGTCGAGAGAATTACGTAATGGTTTTTGTTTCTAATTTTTAATAGTCACAAGAATTCCAATTGCTGTTTACTCATTTTTCGCCATAGATTCGAATTTGGCAGCGTTCACTTTTCGTCAAGGTTGGAATTTTTCGAATTAGAATATTCCTTCTGGTGCAGAATCCCAAAATAACAACGAAATTTTCCTGGAAAAGTCTTCCAACCATGCTCATTTCTAATTTTTATAATAGTTAATTCCTACTCCACAGTTGATGTACTTGGATATTTACCTAGTCCTATTCAAATGAATCTATTTTCATCACAATAACTTTGTTGTGGTGAAAATATTTTTCGATAAGGGCGTTCTGTTTCTTAAATCTCGTCCTTAACATAGACACAAGAAACTTATTGATGGGAAAAGACTTCTATCAAAATGTTAAAAAATGATTAGAACATTAATAGAATTGGTGAAAAACTACTATAAGGTTTGCTTGTTTGTGAAATAGTACCTCATGGAAACTTGTTTTTATTAAATTTTTTAGCGAACAACCAGACCTCGAGAAAATGATAGTGATGTTGAGCCAGATGAATTTCCTCCGAAAGAAACTGCTCCAAAAAAGAGACGCCATCGAAGAGGCTCAGTTGGGGCATCCAAAGATCCAGCGAAGAAGATTCGTCGTTCTCTCGGATCCGCCAACGCTCCACCGAGACATGTCCATGGAACCGATTGGAAGGATATGTTGTTTATGATTCAGAAGACAGAGTTCGCGAGAAATCACAGTTTGACTCAGCTCGAGGATTTGCCGAAGAAAAGCGTAATTCTTTAGTCTTAATGATTAAATACAAATTATCATTTATTTCAGCCTATCAAAGTATCAACATCTATGGAGAATTTACCGTCTACAATTAGAAGCTCTACAGATTCATTGAGAATGAGACATGCTCCATCCGTGGATTCAGAAGAACAGAGATACTGGATAGAGGAGACGTTCAACAAGAGAGAGTGTTGTGAATTCATAGCCTCGAGTAGAGATCCGGACAAATGTGGATGTGGGAGATGGAGGAACCAGCACAACGCCGTGGCTCTCCAAGTGTACAACGATCAC
>VOSG01000013.1:200412-214113 GCA_009761265.1 Halicephalobus sp. NKZ332 | reverse complement strand
CAGTGTGATGGTACTCGACAAGGGCGAGATCAAAGAGTTCGATTCTCCTGCCAGACTCACTGCTGATAGAAATTCCATCTTCGCCTCCATGGTCGCCGATGCGAAAATATATGATGTTGACAGTAGAAATAATTAATTCAATCATGATTTCGAAATAAAATATTAGTCATTGTAGTTATTTGCTCGGATATCCTGTGGGTCACTTTCGTTTGCTCGTTTGCGTTGTTTATTTGCAAAATATCATCTGACTAAAAAACTAAACAAACTATCTGGATCAAGTAGTTTCCGCTAACCTTGATCTTTAGATTTGATTCGAAGTTTTATATGGCAGTAATATATGGAGTAAAAAACTTCTTTGAAGGTTAACTGAAACTGTGCAGCAATTGACTTGCGAGACAATGGACAGAAATTTATAGCCAGACCGAGCCAAACCGGATTGTCCATTTCAGTAAAAAACAACCTTGGAAAGTGTAAAGTCGAAAACTTGTCTGAATTCTTTTCTGAAGGAAACAAAACCGCAGCAATAACCAAAAAATTAAAAATTAAACTAACAGTCTATTGACAGAGTGAAAACGGAAGTTCAAGCGGATGACGAATTACAAGATCTTGACCCACAAATGTTTGCACGATTCTGATCCATGATCCGCCTTGGGATAACAAAGTCAATCCCTATATAAGGAGGGAGACCTCAGGGATTTCCATCATCCATCACATCATCAATCAGCTACATTTTACTGCCGGCGAGTTATTGCCTTGTTCTGTCTTACGGAAAACCAGAGCTCCTCCTTTTGGAGAAGAACTATAAAACCGACTCTCATACCTGACGGAAGTAATTTTTCATGATGAATAACCCTATTCTGATTCTTTTTATTTCTTGTGTCCTCTTGGTCTTAGTTCAAGCAAAGATCGACGGAATCAACGATTTCCAGCGAGGAAGAAAGAGATGCTGGTCGAGTGGAAATGGCGGTCCTGCGAAATTCTGGGAAGAGGGAGCCAGAATCGATCGAGGAAAGTATTGGTATGAATGCCACAACGGAGAACTCATCCCCAAGGGCTGTTTCGCAGAGAACAACGAGAGAGTTTTCCTCCAAGATTCCTACATCTCCAACGGCTACGAGATTCAGTGCACTCTCGATGAAAGAGGCTATGCTGTCTTCAAGTTCGTCAGTTGCTCCCCAGATGGAGTGAACAAGTATTCCGTCGGTCAGACCTGGGAAGATAACAGGAAGATGTACTGGTTCGAGTGTAAACAGGACGGGCCTTATCTCAAGATTGAAGTCGGTGGCTGCATCACCCACGACAAAACAAGACACATTCGCCTCGGGGAACAATATGACTTTGGAGACTACACGTGAGTTCATTTGACAGCGAATTATTTACGATTACTCGTTGCAGATATCAATGTATGAGAAAATACAACGGGTCCATTCAGATGTGTTCAGTTGGTTGCATTCACAAAGGAGAACATTACAAAGTCGGTCAACAATGGCCGGTAAGTCGAATAAACCCTTTTTCCGGTTTTTTCACTTTCTTCCAAGGACAAAGAACAAAATCAGGTTCATTTCCTTTATACTTTAATTTTAGGACGGAGACTTCCTCTACTACTGCAAGCTGAACGGAGGCAGATGCCAGAAGATCTGCATCGGATGCCAGTACCGCAACAAGAGACTCTATGACGGAGACCGCTACCACAAGGACCAGACCGTTTATCAATGTGAAGTCAGAACCAACAAATATGGTCATAAGCCCGTTGGATGTGTCGTCAAGGACTCCAACGGTCAGACAATCGAGAGAGTCATCGGCTGTAAATGGTCAAAGGAAACCGAAAACTCCAAAGTCGAGCAGACTTGTGAACTGGATGATAACAAAACGGTTGTGAAAACTCTTGGATGTGTCTTTGTCCACAAAGGATACGACACCCTCTTCCTCTACCCTGGAACCTACACGATCTGGACTCAGCAGGTTGAAAAGAAGCCCCTCGGTGTGGCTTGCTTCCCCGGAACTAAGACTCAGGAACCGAGATTGGAAACTTTCGATGTCAGCGAAACCTCATCCAAGACAATTGGTCTCAAATATGATCAACCGAGAGGATAACCACGCTCCTCTGAACTCTTGTCATCGTCTTAGAGTTTAGACAATTTTTTGTTTCATTTTACTGAGAAAGACAATCATAAATAAAAATATTTGAAATTCATATTTCGAAGCCGACCAATAAAATAAATGATTATGATGATTAGAGTATTAGAAGTTCTTTTCTACCAATTGAACACTTATGATTCGCTTCTTTTGTCTGCTGGTTTTTTGAAAAATTATTTCAGTTTCAAGCGGCGATATAGCGACTGAACGCTGCAATCGAAAATAACTTTGAAACCTTTAAACGTATGATAATCTGCTGATTGATTGTCTTGTTCACTTGATCCATAGTCACTGTCGGTCATGAAGGCATCAAATTTCACCTACAGTTCATGTTTATGAAGGGGTTGCGTTCGAAGATTTATCGAGATGATTGATGCATTCAATGACAGAAAATTCATGATATTTCTTGTGGAGATAAAAGCAATAACAATCGTTCTATAGTTACACTTCCCAAGAACTATGGAAAAATATCCCTGTGTCAGCGGTTTCTTCTTCTTTGCTCGCAGATCGTTCCAGTGATGAGTTCATTGTAGGCGGCGATAAAATCGTTCTCAACGTCAATAGTCCTGACGTCATTTCGTCGAGTTAGAATCTTTCATCACTGTTTGCAAATATCTTAAACGAAAGGTCGATCCTCTGCGATGAAATACACAGAGACCAAATGGAGAATGTTCTCCGTCAAAGCCGGAATCTCCAGTATCAGACCCGCCCAACTGTACATAATAAAGAACCCGTTGTTTTCCTCCTGAAGTTCTCATACAAGTCACCTTCATATAAATCTGCAAAGAAATCAACATCCTTGCTCATTATTGTCTCCTTTCGTCATTAATTAACTGATTTCAATCTGAACTCGAAAACTATTCAAAAGAATAAACATCTACTATTCACTAGTTGGTTTTGATCTTATCATATTCGCGGAACAAGACAGAAACTCGAAAATTGTGAGTTCATGGTCCATCTCCTTGAATATTTATTTACCGAAAAATACTAATCTTTTAATTGTCCCACGCCTGTGGTCGTGCGTGCAGAATCTTACTCTGGTTGATGATCAACTGCCAACTTCTCCTTTATTTTATTTTCCTTTTCAATTTCACTTCGGGTGAGTCAGTTGCGAATAATCGGCTATATCCGGGACTATATTTAGGAATTCCGGTTAAGTCATTCCAAGGTGGTAATTGTACCAGACTGGAAGAAGAACCTTATATCTATTGCGAAATTGAAGAGAGGAAAAATTCGAGCGAGACAGTCGACAAAGGCGAAACCGCTAGTAACAACCCTTCAGGATTCACTGTTGTGAATAGTGATTCTGATGAAGAACCTGAAGCTGCAACATTTCCTCCAGAGAATGACGAACTCAGAAAAGGTTAGTTCAAGTCCTCTGTAAGCTGAGCAGAGTCTCCAAATTTGATTCCAGAGCTTTCCGAACCTCCTCCGATCAGGAAAGATGGACCAACAATAATGGAAGAACTCTTTATTGATTCTTTGACTGGTCCCAATCATCAGGTTTCCTCGTCAACTCTGCGGGGTTCTCTGGCACAGATTTCTACGCGTGAACTCTTCCTTCTCTGTCGCCGGTTTCTTCCATTTGCCCGAAGACATTGTCATCGGGAATTCACCCTACTCGAGTACATTGAGCCTTGTAGAGGTTATTTTCAAGACTGCAAGCGCTACATTCCCAGAAGGAATCTCGTTCATGACTTTTCCAGAGTCTATCAACAGAGTGTTCTGTACGGCAACAACGGATATCCCTTTCGATTATTTCCTGACTACAACAAGAAATAGGGAAATAAAATGAACTACGTCGTACTCTTTGTCGACATGGCCGAAGATCAAAAAGAATAGTTCATCAGATGATAAAAAGGAACTGACTCGTCAGAAAAATGACAACAAAAGTAATTCGCCAAGGAACGTGATAAAGGAATGTTTTAATACTCACTCCACGTGTTAATACGGCCAGCTGTATTGATTATTTCATTTGATAGCTTAAGTATGTGAAAATGAGATAAATACTACTACTTATGTTAAATGTGCTCATCCAATTTCTTGTATTATTTAACAAATAGTCTTCTTTCACAAGGAAATTTACCTTAGACAGCTTGATTTCCTATACCTGCTATATATCATGTTGAATTCATTGGAGAACCTGCTTAAGATCTGCAGTCTATCATTGTTGAGTATTTCCATAAAGCGAGATTATCGAAAAAACTAAATCCTATCTTTACTTTTTGATAAGCCAAATAAATAGCTATAGTCAACACAAAAATATACCTAATTATAGAAAAGAATTATCAAAATTGGTTACCTTAAAGTGAAAAATAAGCGTCCTCAAATAGATAATCGAAAGCTGGGCAAACGAATAAGGAAGTTCCTTTTTTCTCTCTACGCGTGGTATATGAAATTCTTTAACTTATCTAATTTCCTTATGTTAGAAGGGCATTTTTCAAAGATAGACAATATTCCCGAATAAGTATTTGAAGAACTACAAAATTAGCTGCAGTTCATATCAAAAGATAAACTGCAAGGAGTGGCTTTCCCTGCTAATTTTCCAGAAACATTTGCTGGCACTTTCTTCCTTCCATATTCCTAGACTCATCTTCACATTCTAAAATCCTTTTAAAAATCTCCATAATGTTGGCGCCCCTAAGACCACATGCACCGAATTGACCCTAGAATTTATCTTTGAACAAACACACCACTGGCTGCCCGACCGGTTGTGGTTTTATTCAACTCTTGGCAGGGTGCGTTCAGCAAGGAAGCGGAACCAGCTCATTTCTAGCAGTGGCTTTTGTCTCCGAGCTTGGTTACCAGCGTTGTCATTTTAAAAAGGAAGTCGATAATAATTTTTCTGAAGCAGGATCAGACCACATGAGAATCATCCGATTCTTATGAAATTCGATCCATGCAACTGTTTATAGAAATTTAAATTCGATCGTGATTCCTTTACACTCTATAAATGATGTGTAGACGTTTATCAGTGCGTGACTTAATTAATGGCGGAAGTTTTTTTTGGTACGTTGTAACCCCGATTTGTGTTCGACAACACTTGAATTTGTTCTTGCAATATTAATTATTCACCGACAAGTGCGATTAGATTACATGTGCAAGGATTAGTTTCCAGCCTGTCCTCAATGAGATGCAAATCCACTTTCCAGTCTAATCGCGAGAATGACCGAGACTAGTCGCATTTTTGTATCACAGTTTCAGACATGACTTATGGTCTAAACCACTTGTTTTCAGGGTGTTAGCCATGTCTGCAGACGTTTCCGCCGATGGCTTGACCCAGCTGTTCTTTGCCGTGGTTCTCTTCGGGTCCATGTTCGTGCCTCTGAAGAAGTTCGATGCTGGAGATGGATTCTTCGCTCAGTGGATCATGAGCGTTTCCATCCTGATTGTTGGGTTCGGGGTGTTCGGCTGGCAATCCTTTGTCTACTTCTACCCCGTGGCTATGCTCGGAGGGGTTTTCTGGGCTTGCGGAAACTGCATGGCTATCCCCGTTATCAAAAGACTCGGCATGGCTCTGGGGATTCTGATTTGGAACTCCACGAACTGTCTCGTTGGCTGGGCTATCGGTACATTCGGCTTCATGGGGATCAAACCAAGACCCGCGAGTAACATTTGGCTATCCTATACTGGATTATTCCTCGTCTTTATCGGGTAATTCATTTTTTAAAGGAATATCGTATTTCTAAACTTTCAGAGGAATTTTATTCTTGTTCGTCAAGAATAAACCAGAAGAAAAGCCATCCAAGCCAATTTATCAACTACAAGACATGGAGAAGAACATTGAGGAAAAAGAGTTCACCATCCTGCCATCTACGGATCCCACGACTTCCGACAGTCTTAGTGAAGAAGACTTTGGAAAAGTCTCACAATGGGACAGAATCCTGTAAGGTCTATCCAACCCATGTCCTCAATTCCGATTAAACATTTCAGCGGAGTAGCTATGGCCTTAATCTCAGGTTCACTTTACGGAATCAACATTGCTCCTGTCATCTACGTCCAGGACAACTCGGATCATTACACGGGAGCTCCTCCGGACGGCCTTCCTTATGCCTTCTCTCACTTCTTCGGGGCCTTCATCATGTGCACTGTGATATTCATCATATACGCTGTATTCAAAAAGAACAAACCAGAAATCAACCCATCTATACCCATTCCTGCCTTATTAGCGGGTTTAATCTGGGGAATCGCCCAGGTTTTGCTCTTGAACGCGACTTCCCGTCTGTCGGCTGCCATTTCCTACCCCATTGCCTCGATGTTGCCGGGATGTGTGGCAGCCCTCTGGAGTATCTTTGTCTTTGACGAAATTGAGGTTTGTCGATTACATCTAGCTTCCTTTACCGAAGTTCTTTCAGAGAGGCAACAATCTTATCCTAATGGCAGTCGCAATGTGTGTTACTCTCTCTGGAGCGATCTGTATTGGAGCATCAAAATAATTTATTCACGAAAGACTGTATTTCGACGCTTGTTCACTTGAAAGGGGTTAAATTAAACTATTGCCTTTCACATAAATTGTTAAGTATTTAAAAGTTTTAATAAAGTTATCAGTTGCTGTTTTCTCGTCTGAAGATATCCTCAAAATTCACATTCGACAAAAGTTCATGGGTTGTACTGATGAGATACCCAAATATATCCATCATATTAAAATAAAATAAAAAACGATTGAGAAAAACCTTGATAAAGCAATCAAAACCAAATTCACAAGAAATGAGTAGTTTCAAACTCACTGGTCTCTTACATGGAAAAACTGAGCAAACTGTCTTTCCCACATTTTTGATCAGTTTGTCTAAAAATTGACCATTTTTTCCTGCTTCTTCTCTCTCCGGTTGGTTATCTGATTCTTGGCAATTTTGAAGGAATGACTGACTATACAACTGAATCAAGCTTTTCGGACAGGTCTGCTACAGCTGATTCCTCCTCTACAACAATCTCTACTTCTGACGTGATTACTAGTGTTTCTCTTCCTGATGTTTTTAATACTGATATCACCGAGTTAGAGAAATTGGATCTGAAACTCAAGCTGAATGTCACCGAAACACAAGGCCGTGTTCGACAGATCCACAGCTCAAACCGTGACTGTCACTCCAAGAATCTTCACAACGAAAGTTATTTTGGTAGACCATCTCCCAAATGTCTTCCTTTCGGCTATGAAGATGACATGAAAATAATCAAACAAGGCATGTTGACCTACTTCCAGGATCTTGGTGGAAACCCCGATCTGATCAGACAAAACAAGTGAGTTCCTTTCTTCACCATGTCTGTTCAAAGTTATTTAGAATTGCAAGAGACCAACTTGATGAATTGTGCCATATTTATTACTTCTCCAAATACACAAATAAAACCTACGGTTACGCCACGAATGCTTTGGTGTCTATGATAATGACCAGTAGCAATGAGGATGCACCTCCCGGAAGCCCGATTTCGTCAATCGTTGCTCCTAGTTTCCATAACATCTACCATGGCATCTGCGACATCCCGGTTCCAGACAATCCTGAATACAATTTGATCGGTCGCATTCTTGGACCTCGAGGTGGGATTTCGCTCTTGACTCATGCTTGTAACCTTGATATCTTCAGGGATGTCGATTCGTGAGCTCGAAAGCAGGTTCCGTTGCCGTATTTTTGTCCGTGGACGTGGCTCAATCCGCGTATGTTTTTTGAGTTCAATTGACACTAACCCAGTCATTCCAGGATCCAAAAAAAGCTGAAATCCTAATAAAAAAGCCTGGATGGGAACATCTCACAGAACCCCTTCACGTCCACATTGAAGTCCAAGGATTCGACAAGCAAGAAGTCGATAGACGTATTACTGAGATTCAATCAGTCATTGACCGTCTGCTTCATCCCCAAGGATTCGACGCATTCAAGAGACGTCAACTCATCAGTCTCGCTTTCATGAATGGTAAGGAATCTATCGAAAACAGCCTAATCCAGCGAATTCTAGGAACATTCCGCCCACCTGCCCAACTGAAGCATTTGCATTTCAATCAAGTTCCCGTTCCTTTCATGTCTAAACAGTGTGGTTTCAGTACAGATCAAGCTGATTAGTCGGTTCACTAACACAGCCGCAGCGGATCAAGAATTATCTCAAAGAACGAAACTAAAATAGATTTGTTTTTAGACATGGTTCAATAGTTATTGTTTTGTTGAGACTATAATTTCTAATTATTTCGTTATATATTGCTTGAGTTTATTGATAAAAATCAAAATAAAATCAACGCCTCACGGATTTAGAATCTTCAACTGAAGAAAAAACTAAGGGAGAACATTTTTCCTTGTAGGTCGGCTGCCACGCGAAGAGTGTTCCTGCTGAACGAAACATGGGTTTCTCGTTGACAATTGCAATTGAATTTTCCCTTTAGTCTTTCTCAAATCCGTTTATTTGAACATGGGTATTTTCGATCAATTCTACGAGAAAGCTCGAAAGCTATTTGGCGACGATCCTACAACTCCAGCAAAGGTCGGTTTTATATAAAAAATTCAACCTTAATACCCGATTATTATTACAGAAGAAAGATTATTATGAACTTCTTGAGATTCATCCCAAGGCCACGGATGAGGAGATCAAAAAGTCATATCGGAAACTGGCGCTGAAATGGCATCCTGATAAGAATCCCGGAAGGGAAGAGGAATGTGCTGCGTACTTTACGATTCTTCAGCAAGCCTACGAAGTTCTCATCGACCCCAGGGAACGAGCTTTCTATGACAAACACAAGGATAACATTCTGAGAGAAGGTATGTGAATTAGGTTATTCATCGATATATCAATTTTAATTCCAGAGGATCCCAATGTCGAAAGGAAAGATGAGGGAATGAAGCTATTCGAGTACTTCCAACATCCCTACAACGATCTTGGTGACGGTCCAGAGGTTAGGTTCTGTTTTCTGTAATAATAGAATCTTTCCATTGTAGGGATTCTATACTGTTTATCGGGAGGTTTTCGACACACTTGCCACAGAGGAATTCCCGTATCTCGACGATGACGCCGACAGAGATTTCCCCACTTTCGGTAGATCTGACTCGGACTACGACATGGTTGTTGCTCCATTTTATGATTTTTGGACCAATTTCTCCACTTCACGAACATTTGCTTGGCTAGACAAATGGAATCTACGAGATGCTCCAAATCGAGCGACATTGCGAGCAATGGAGAAGGAAAACAAGAAGCTTCGTGACGGTGGCAAACAGGAGAGAAACGAGGAGATTCGGCAACTTGCAATGTACATCAGGAAACGGGATAAACGTGTCAAAGCTTATCGTGAAACCTTGGAACTGAAAAAGAAAGAAGCCCAATCTAGAGTCGAAGAACAGCGTCGACTGAAAATCAGAGAAAACCTGGAAAAGTTGGAAGCCCATGTCGAGGACGAGGAGACGACAGCTGACCATTTGAAAGCTTTGGAAGAAATCGAGAATGAATTGGATGCTCAATATGGCATTACCAACGATGGAGAAGGCGGTTCTGACGAAGATGAAGATGAAACCAAGTATTGTGTAGCTTGTGAAAAGTCTTTCAAAAATGGGTACGTTTATAAAGTTCTTAATATTTGTATACATTGATGATGTTTCAGAAAATCTTACTTGAATCACCAAAAATCCAAGAAACACAAACAAGCTGTCGAAGCACTGAAGAAGTACATGAAGGAAGAAGATTTGCAGCTCCTACAAGACGACATTCCAGAAGAGGAGGAAGAATCGGTTGAAAAGAAACAAAAATCGAAAAAGAAACGGAGAAGAGGACAATCTCCTGTTCTCGGTGAACCAGAAGACGACGCCGTCGAGGAAGTTATCAAGGAGGTGGAACAAGTCACACTCGAATCTGAAGCTGTAAAAGAAGAATCTGTGTCACATCCAAAGGCTAAACCCAAGAAACAGAAGCAGAAGAATCCAGAGCCTCCGAAGAAGCCGGACGGACCAACTGGCCCTGTGACTTGTGAATGTCTGGTTTGTGGAATGGAGTTCGAGTCACGTTCGAAGCTCTTCCGACATATCGAAGTGACTGGTCATGCCGCTCTCAAGAACGTTGCAGAGACCCAGAAACCCGGTAAGAAGAAGGGGAAGAAATAATCGTTGTTGATTTTAAAAGCCATTTAATGAAATTATAAATTGTTCAACAAGCAACAAAACAGTGAGATTTCACAAGATTAGCAACATTCGTCGTGTTCACTGGGGTGTTGTTCGATTTTATCCAGCTTGATGAGGTCGTCAATACGGAGGATCGTGATAGCGGCTTCGGTGGCGAACTTCAGACTCTTGATCTTGCTCACGAGAGGCTCGAAAACGCCTGCTTCTTTGTTATCCACTATTTCTCCGTTGATCAAATCCAATCCGGCGCTGAAAAAAAGGCTAATCCCAATTCAAACAAAGACCACTCACTATTTGAGGTGAACCATGTTCTTCTCGTGTTGACTCTTGTTGTGGAAGGCACGCAACTTCGCAACCAACTGAGTAGCATCTTGAGCGGCATTAGTGGCGAGCGTTTTGGGAATCACCAAAAGAGCATTAGCGAATTCAGCAACTGGTAGTTGTTCGCGAGAAGCCAAGGAAGTAGAAAAGTTCTCCAAGTAGACATTCACAGCCGCTTCAACAGCTCCTCCGCCAACAACCAACTTCTTGCTCTCCAGAACTCGCTTGACCACACAGAGGGCATCATGAATAGATCGCTCCATCTCATCGAGCATGGTGTCGTTCGGGCCGCGAAGTATAAGCGAGGCCGCGGTGCGTGCCTTGGGACCTTTGACGAGAATCAGCTCGTCGTCACTGATTCTTTCTTGGACAACCTCCTCGGCACTTCCCAGGAAACTTGCATCAAAAGCTTCATCTCCATCGAGAGTCGCCAACGAGGCTGTCAGAGTCGCACCGGTAGCCTTCGCAATACGTTTGAGATCAACTTTGCGGCAACGGCGAACAGCCATAGCTCCTGCTTCCACAAATTGTTTGAGACAGAGATCATCGATTCCACCAGTTGTCAGAACGACATTGGCTCCAGCGGCCAAAATCTTGGCAATCTTTCTCTTGGTAATCTCGACTTCCTCACGACGAATGGCTTCGAGTTTCTCCGGATCAGTGACCTTGATGGATATTCCGAGGTACATCTTTGCCTTCTGAAGATTCATATCGAGAACAGCGATTTTAGCGTTCGTAATCTTTCTCGGCATGCCTTCAGCGGCACGAGTGCAATTCAACGCATATCCGCGGATCAACTGAGATTCACGAGTAGACTTGCCATGGGCCTTCAGAATGTTGATGGATTGGATGGGATAAACAACTTTTCCTCCACCCTCGGTGACTTTGACAAGCTCAGCAGCGTCAACACACATCTGCGAGAAAAATTCAGACTCGGATCCAATGAGCTTCGACGACATGGATGTCTGAGCGGCACGAATAATGTTCTGACGATCGACATCGGCAATAGAGAAAGCCAAGTTATCCTGCATATAACGAACTGCTTCCTTGCACGCCAATCTGTAACCGTTAATAACAACTGTAGGATGGAGCTTCTGCTTTACAAGTTCGTCAGCAGCCTTCAACAGTTCTGCAGCGAGAATGACAACGGATGTAGTTCCATCACCAACTTCTTCATCCTGAAGCTGTGCCAGTTCAACCAAGATCTTAGCGGCAGGATGTTCGACTTCGAGAAGCTTCAAAATAGTCGCTCCATCGTTGGTGACAGTCACATCTCCAACATCATCGACAAGCATCTTATCAAGGCCAACTGGACCTAGGGACGATTTGACGACATTAGCAATAGCAGCGGCGGCATTCACTGAAAAACCCATATAATGACGAAATAAAAGTTGTCCTACCGTTCTGGGTCCGAATAGATTGGCCCGAGGTTCTCTTGCCCATCAACGCCAGCAAGCCTTCGGATGACATCTTGGTTGGATATATCTGAAACAGAGGATTCAACAACGACAAGAAAGGAAGAGGGAGTTTTAGTGTAATATCAGCGTTTTGAGGAATTGACTCGAAAACTTCGCGAATGTCCAAAGAATTTTCGTTTCAAGAGCGCTCGCCCGGATTGGTTCAGTTTCGTCACCTCACATCTAGTTCTAAGAGTTGTTTTCATTATCTCAGCAAAAAAATGAGAAGTCCTGATCGTGGGGGTGAATGGAAAGCAGACGGTAGAGATAGATCCAGAAGCCAGAGAGGAAGACGAGATTCGATGAAAAGGAGCAGGTCAACTTCAAAGGAACGAAAGCGCCGCTTCTGGAAGCTCGACAAGTTTCTCAAAGATCACCGTCAGAGAGCCCTCTTCGAGCCCATTTACTATCCTCCCTATGTTGAAGGTCGTTGATGGTTTTACTATTCTTGTTACTTGCGTATTTCAGATCATAATCCGTGGTCGGTCGAGGATTACAACGAAGAGTTCATCAACCAAAGCGAACAATGTCTCGAGGACCTTACTTCTGGCAAATTTTCCGAATTCGTCATTTCCCCGAATTGGAGATTGGAGGACATTGTGAAGCAGCTTTATCCCGAGGCTCTAATCCCTACTGAATATTGATGTTTTTGTTATCTTGATTTCTCGGGTGATTTTTATCTGACCTTGTGCAGCTACAATGAACCACAACTATACTTTTTGGAGACTAGAGTGTAACCGTTGTTTTCGGTTTTCCTATACCTTTGATCGTTGCCCCTTGTATTTTTTGTGCAGATAGATTATTTGAAAATTCTGAGTGTAAAGAACTGACGCCATTCTCCTTCCCAACCAGGCCAGCTCTTTACTTGTTCTTTAAAATTGGTTGTGAAAAACGAGCCTGGCGTGTAATCAAAAAAGGAATAGCCACTAGCAGTCTCAAGCAGCCGGAAACTTTTCTGGATGCTTTTGGGCTAGGTGAACATGCTCTTGGTGCTCTTTGTTTCTCAGTAAGAACTTGTGTGACGACGGTTTTTACTTTTTTCTTCCATTCGACCTTTGGTTCTGATCGGTTCTGTTTATTGATTTCCTTTTTCAGATTTTTTTCAGTCGAATCATGTCCAACGGCCGAGTCCTCATTTACGGAGGAAAAGGCGCTCTCGGCTCTGCTGTTCTCGACCACTTCAAGTCTAAAGGATTTGTAGGCTGCTTCTGAATTCTTTAAAGCTAACTAAAAATTGTAGTGGACCCTCAATGTCGACCTCGTCAAGAACGATGCTGCTGATGCTAACGTTGTTGTCGATCCAACTGCTTGCTGGATAACACAAGAAGCACACGTCTTGAAAGAGTAATAGTTTCACTTCTAGCTTTGTTTTATCCAGGTTCTTCAGAGTCGAATCAGCTCTGGGAGACAATCGACTAGATGCAGTTCTCTGTGTTGCCGGAGGCTGGGCCGGCGGAAATGCCGCTAGTCCAGATTTCATCAAGAACGCTGATCTGATGTGGAAACAAAGTGTCTGGAGCTCCACGATTTCGGCTCGCATTGGCTCCAAGTTCCTGAAGGAAGGTGGACTGATCCAACTGACTGGCGCAGCGGCGGCTCTCGATGGAACTTCCGGAATGATCGGCTACGGACTCGCTAAAGCCGCTGTCCACCAACTCACCAAGTCGTTATCCGATCCTCAAGCTGCTGGGTTACCCGAAGGAACG